>AYEL01063774.1:0-41318 GCA_000484575.1 Olivierus martensii
CCTATGTATATTTCTTGGCAGTTATCTTCGATATTATTAATCGGTACCCTGTAAATACCAGAGTCTAACTTTGGGTCTCTTTTTTCTTTATTGTTCCTAAGCACGTTAAAGATGGTAGGGGCCTTTTTGTAGGAACGTTTAGTGTTAGTTTTCATTAAGGCTTGGTTAATTGTTTTAAAATGGTGTAACTTATAAGGTAAGGAGATCCTATTAACTTCGTTGGATGCGTCGCGTAGCGATGAATGTTGCAGGGTAACGGTAGAGGTATTCTGACCGTATTGAAATTTTCGTTTTTGTTCATAGAAACTTTTACGCATAAATGTGTAACTGTAACCATGTTTTGTCCCTGCTTGGTAAATCCTTTTATATTCTTGGTTTAGAAACTATATTTATGTAAAATATAGTTTTTTTTATTTTCAAAAATTCTTCTGTAAATTAAATTTTAAATGAATGAATCTTTTCATATAAAAATACTTCAATAATTCCGAGAAGATATCCATTAGTCATGAATCTTTGAACATACAGGCAGTCCCTCATTTATGTAGCTCTGTACTTAGGTAAAGATTCTTTGACAAAACAAAATATACTGATCATAACAGATAAAGTTATAATGCAGAGATATAAGCATTTTCCTCCTAATTTCATCGTATATCATACGTACTTGTGTTTTATATATTTATTAGATTAGTTTTAGTTAAAAGAGCTAAGCCCAGACCCAAACCAAAAAACTGAAAGTGTTATACTTCATAGACAGAATGACTTTGGCCAATTCTTGACATTATTATCTATCCAAATTGGGACAATGTTATAATGAGAGAAATGGGAGTTTCCACACATCACTGGCTATTGCACTTACTAAAGCTTCTTTACTAAAGAAATTTTTTATTTATATAATATCTAAATCAAAAAATTTAATTTAATTGCTTTTATCAAAAAATTTAACTGCTATTTTACAAAGCAGATCCATTAAGTAGAGTATAATAATTTACATTTTATTAATTTTTTGTATTGATTATTTTAAAATTATTGCATTAAAAGGTAAAATAATTTATCATCAAATTTTATAATTTTATTAGTAGTTTTTATACATCAATAAAAACATTTCTTTTAAATTCAAATTAATTTTTTCAGAAAATATGTAAGAAATACTTTACCTAATTAAAATAGAATGTATTATAATAATTATTCATTATTATTTTATTTTACAGAAATTTTTCATATTGAAACTGGAAACCAACAACAAATATATAGCAAATGAAAGTAATCAATAGTTTTTTAAAACTGAACAATCTTATCATTTTGATATATAGGAATCCTTGATTTAAGTCATTTCTCCATACCAAATTTATTAATCAAAGTGAGGAAAGTTTTTTGTTACATTGCTCTTTTGTCATCCATAAATTGGTATCTAAGCTGTGAGTAATTTGCACCTCATATAGGTTATCTTGTTTCCAAACCCAATTTTTCCAATTTAGTCCATCAATCTAGAATCTGAATTCAATCCTATATATCTCATTGAAAACTGAACTGTTTCCATCAATTTATAGTGAAGAATGAGTAAGCTGCATGGAAATGTGTTGTACATCATCCTGGAAGATTTGTGATCAATTCTATATCTTACACCTCCAGATTTTTAAGAAGGATCTAAACCTGGCTTCTTGAATTCCATTCTTCATCTCATAGCTGACATCTCTACAGATATAAGGGGCCTATGTGAATGCTAGAATGGCTTGCCATTTAAATATCTGACAGACATGAAAGCAATATAAAATAAGAAGGGAAAATCTCATCATTGGTATGGGCAGCCTATAATGGGCCATGCTGCTTATTATCCAATAAGATGGAAAGCAATAAAATTTAATAAAAAAAAAGAACATTGGAAGACTTTTCAAAAGTCTTGAATATCCTAAATGTAGAAAAGATTATAGAGGTCTCATTGATAGAAGTTACTAACAATGAATGCATCTGGAAGAAAGTTTGACCTTTCTTCTTCACAAATATCCAGAGCTCAGATGATATTCCAAATATCGATCCCATTTCCTAGGTCAGAGTTTCCCAAACCCTTGACCTAGGAAAGGTCAGAGTTTGGTCCTCCCAAACTCTATATTCTGGACCCTTTATAAAAATTTATAAAAACAATTTGTCACTAACAACAGCTAAAGTTTACTTCAAATTTACAAGTGTTGTTACATTATCATCGGCATGCAATGTGGTCATGTTTAAAATTAAATTTTACTTTTATATACAATATAGTTGATATTATCAGTATTAATTTTTATGTAATTTATATTTTTAGGAAAAATACTAATATTCTTTCATGGAGGCTCAGATAACTATAGCAAAGTCCAAAATCTCTACAGAGCCTAGTTTGAAAAACACTGCTAAGTATCAAAGAAATCCAAAGTGTTATGGGAACAAACTTGATATGAAAACTGATTCTGAAGATGTTTTCAAAAAGATATACTTCCATGACGAGAGACTCAAGCTCGATGATAATATTAAAATTTGGAAGCAAAGCATGCATAAAAATATCTGAGTTATTTAATCTGAGCTTTCAAATCAGATGATAATTATTCAAAATTGATAAATGGATTTAGACTCATTGAAACTGCATCAAGATTTTTGAGGATATTGATTCAAATCATCAACAAGCAACAGCAACAAAACAAGGAATAAAAAGACTGCTTACTTGCTTTTAGAAGATTCTGAGAGAGGTGATGTATTTAGTTCACAAGATTTCCTTAAATCATAGTTAAAGTCTAGTTTATCTGTAATTTCTATTATTGGACATTAGCAATTATCCAGATGATCTGGTTATAGTTCGAGAGAGAATCCCATCTTCTCTTTAACTTGTCATTTGATCTATCATATTTCACATTTTTTTTTATAAATTTTTAATAAGTACAAGATAATATATTTGTTAGTCTTGATCAAAATTCTCTGTTTGGAATTAATTATTCTATTTAATCATGATGTTTATAAGGAAATCTGTCTTGATTTACATCATCTCAAATAAGTTGCTAATTTAAGAACAATCTACAAAGTAATTTTGGGGATGACTGCATTCTGTTATTTATACAAATTTTTATCATTTATAAACTAATAATTAATATTTGTAATTTTATTTTTATTTATTTAAAGTTATTTGATGGTTTAATTGTTTCTCTAATTTATATCAAAGAATTAAAGATTCATTCTCCTGCCAATAGATAATTAAATGGCGAGTCCTCTCAAATTGATAGTCCTATCATATTAAAATAATTATTCCAAAAAATCTCTCTGAAACTGCAATTTAACCTCTTTGATATCATAGGGTTATCATCCTGAGTGTATGATCAAGCTAAACTGCAATAAAAACAATATTTTCATCAATGTTATTTAAAATGTTATTTTTATATAAAGCAAATTTAGTCAAGATCAAAAAATCACTCATATGACCTTTACTATTATTTGATTTTGCACTGTCTTTTTTGAAAATTAAAATATATTAATTTCAGATTTATTGAAAACAATATTAATTCAATATTATTGATATATTCATATATTTTGGAGCAATATCTTGAATAAAATTACCCAATCTAAATGAAATTTATATATATAATTAGGACTTTCTATAGGACCAAAACTATTGAAAATGATTGATATTGAATAATATGTAACTGAACATCTGCTGTCAAAATGTCATCTCATAGAAATATAAGATTTGAATGAAATTCATATACATAATTAGGATCTGTTAGAGAATAATATGTACTAAAAATGAATCAAAATCAATTTGTAGTAAATAAATCAAATTAAATCATTTGAAAAAAAAAACAAACAGCAGCAAAAAAAATTATTCAGTAAATTAAATAATTAGTCAAATATTCATCTGAAAACATCTGATCAAATAATATAAAATTATTTAAAAAATTATATAAATTTATTCACTCTGTAGTTTCTTTAATTAACTGTACAGTTTTACCTTATAGTTGTTTTTTAAAATTTAAAAAAAAAAACTATAAGGTAAAACTGCTAATAAGTGCTATAGTTTATTGAATTTAAAATAGTTTGATTGTAAGCAGAGTTAGTTAAATAATTTTAACATCATTAATTCCCTTAAAAAAAATAAATGTAAAAAGTTCATTTGTAGAAATAGTATAAAAGCCATAATTCATATAAACAAAAAACTGTCTAAAACACTATTATCTGATAAAATTATTTTCAAATAAAATTTTAAGTGATTAAAAATAGAATGATTAAAAAGCTATAAATATTTTGCAGTAAAATAAGAAAACTCCACTAAAATGCACTTCAAAGTATCGATAAGTTCACAGTTGCAGAAATTATTTCACCTATCAGTAGTTGACCAAATAAGAGCTTTCAATTGTGTCCAAAACTGTTTTAGGACTCTTTTCTTTTTTTTGTTTCTATAGTAACTTAATTGCAAATACTAGAAAACTAATTTGATGTTGTGAAGTTATGGATTTAGTCTGTTTCCATGCCTGTTGTTAAAATTATAAAACAGTTGCAGTACTTAATGAAAATAAACAGCAAAAATTTTGTAATCTCTATATCAATGCATGCATTTCACAAAATACAGGTATTTCTCAATTTATGACTTCCTTGACTTATGATTATTTGTACATACAATGATGATGTAATCAGTAAATTCTGTGATTGACCAATCACAGAATTTATTGATTACAGATATAGGAATGTGTCCTTTTTTGTGTCTAGTTTTTTTATTTTTTATAATTATTAAGATAATATATAGTGTCGTAGTAAACATTAATAGTGTGAAATCCATAAATTTTGGACATTTCTGACTTCTGACCAAATTCAACTTACAATGGCAGGATTTGAACCAAACCCCATTGTAAGTCAAGGACAACTTGTAATTTTTGTTTTTTGATACATAATGTTTACAATTTAAAAAGTCTCTTAAGGAACAAATTTAAAAATACTTTCAAAAGATAAAGATAAAAATTCAAACCCATGTAAGAAAATGTTTGAGCTTCGGTTATTGATTTATTTGGGAGTAAACTCGAGTTTTTTGAATTGAACAGATTCAAGCCAGCAACATTTAGTTCAGCAATAATATGATTGATGATTAAAAAAAGATTAATACAAAAGGACATTAGATTAATCATACTATAATTATACTATGAAAAATTTCTCTCCAATATTGTTTATAATAATAATAAAAACTATAATTATTATTTCTAAAAATTGCATTCATATTTAATAGTCAAGTTCTAGTAGTGGCAATATAAAAATTAAAATATAATAATAATAAATGAAAGCAATTAAAGTCGTTAGAAAACATTATATTACTATATTGTATTATTGCTATTACTCATTTATTCTATAAAGTTGAGTTAAAAAGTTGAAAAGAAAATTAATGAACAAATAGGTTTATGATAAAAATGAATAAAATGCAAAAAATTACAAAATATCAATTTATTTGTAATAATGAGAAAAATGTCTTTTTTGATTCTTTTTACATTCCAAAATGAAGTGAGAGTATAAGAAATACAGTCAAACCTGTTTTTATGCGGTCGGTTTTTGTGCGTTATTTTTTTTAATTACATTTTTTAATTAATTTTTATTCGTTATATGCATTTGATGGAATGTTTTTTATATACTGCACAAAAAAATTGCACATAAATATCGCACAAAAACCGACCGCATAAAAACAGGTTTGACTGTATGTTTATCTGTTTCTCCATCAGCACAGTAACTTATGCAAATATTATCTGAAATATATATGAAATTTGAATGAATTTCATATTATTCGGATCCTCTGAGTAACCAAGCTTATTGAAAATGGTAGATATTAGATTATATCTGTTTGGATACAAGAGCTATTTTGAAAATACAAGGAATGAAATACTTCTTCTATGTCTAAATCATTTGAGGGGGGTCTTCTTTTTGAAATAGTATCTTTCACATTCAATACTCATTTTACGGTGGTCCATTAGCTTTTGAAATGTGCTGCAGCCTATTTTCTGAAAGACATATTAAAATAGCAGATATGTTATATTTAACTTCTTCATTTGTGTTGCATTTTTTTCTCTCTCAATTCTTTTTTGAAATTCAGGAAAACTAAGAAATTGCATGGTGCTAGTTTTTGGCTGTATAGAGAATGATCTAGTGGTTGATCATCAATTTTTGTAGAGCTTACATTGCTTGCGGGTTACATATGGTTTGGCTTTATCTTGAAGAAGAAACCATTCTTGATTTAAACAGTTCTTATCTTCTTTTATAAATTGTTTCTTCAAAGTGAACTCGAAACATAGAATAATATTTTCTATTAATAGTTTGTTTCTTAGTATATTTTGTAACTGTCGAAAAACAAAATCAGCATCAATTTTTTGATGAACCAAAGACTCAAAATTTTTTGGAGGCAATGAATTGTGGTGTTTCCAGGCATTTGACTACTGTTTAAACTCAGTCTTGCTAGGATCAAAATGTTTAATCAAGGACTTACCATAAGTGATTATTTTATTTGAAAATTCAGGTTCTTCCACCCTGTCAATAAAAACTTGAAAAAGTTCAATGCAGGATTGTTTTTGTCCTGGTAAGATTGCACAGTATCTAAGTTGAGCAAACACATGACATGTTAAAATTTGTAAAGACACACCTTAATATCTTCCTACACTAATATTCAATTGAACTGTCAGATCATGAATTGATAAATGTTTATCTTCTTTCAATAACATTTTGGCTTTCTCAATATTTTCATTATTCACTGAGATTGATAGATGTCTGCATCTTTGTTCACTTTGTACTCTTTCAGTCCTTAAAATGCTTCTATCATTTAAATACAGCTGTTTTGTCCAAGGCTTCTTTATCATATGTTTCTCGAATCATCTTAAATATATTCTGATCATTTCTGCTTAACATAAAATTCTGTTATGATTCTTTGTTTAATAACTAATGAAATATCTTTCTCATCTGCCATCATAAAACACACTCCACAGATTCTGTTATAACAAATAGAAAAATTAATACTTTATGATACTTGCACAAATTAACCAAGAAAAGATGGCAAAACATTTCTACACTATAAATTTACTGTGTTTCCATAGTAACAAAGCAGTGCTTCCAATTTATGCATTTTCAAAGAAGCTTATATTATTTATTATAATTATATATCATAAATAAATAATCAATTTAAAAGAAATTCACTAGAACAGTGCTTTCCAAAATGGGTATTACATAATAGTATGTTGAGTGTCATGAACTTATTGATAAAAAAAATAAATAAAACTGGTAAATAATATAAAAAAATATAGAGATAGTACATGATCAATATCCCATCAATAATTAGTAAGTTATATTTTCATTGTGGTAAATATTGAATGGTAGTATTATTCTTGTGATGACCAATATAAAACAGTAAAATGCAAAAGTTTACAAATGTTGAATAAATAAATGCAAATTAAGTCATACTATATTCATCTTGACATAAAAACAAAATTGTCTCACCAAGCAAATATAAGCCAATATATTTAAAAATTTTTAATAAATTTTTTATTTGTTAATTTTTTTTAATCTTTCTTCTAATAGATATGTATATACTATAATTACATTATATCTTTACTTTTTGTGGTGAGGTTTCAAACAGAATTTTGGTCATATTTAGGATGTTGCTATATGAAACTTGGAAAAGTACTAGATTAGACAATAAAGTCTATTAAAAATGATTAATATCATTTCATTATTATCAAGGTAATATTGATTTGAATTTGATAATTTTGAATTTTCAAAAAGATGTAAAATTGAATAATGAAAAGTATCATGTAATCAATTTTGAAAATGTAAAGTAAATTATTTTGATTCTATATGAAGTTCATTCCATATATTCTATTTATTGTGATGACCTTGAATCTCAGAATAAAATTATCTCCAATGCTTAATTTATAACAAAATAATATTCCAAATTAAGCATTGGAAATAATAATTCCATTCCAGTTTAACATAATATATTGACTGTTAGAAGTATATTTAAATTTAATATGTCTAGCCTTCATGGAATTTTGCTTCTGAACATTATAATGTTAAATGAATTTAAGATTGTTCATTTAATTCTGTTATTATAGAAACTGCTTATAATTCTATTACATTAGTAATGTATACTGAAAAAGATTATTTGATTTGAATATAATCAAAAGTATTTTACAATTAAAGTGATTCTAATTCTTACCACTGCTATTAGTGCTATAATTATTCTGCTTTATTGAACTTTATTTTTAAGCAGTTTTCTTCTTCTTAGATTACGTATCCAAATCAAGCAAAAAAAATATAGAGAAAGTCATCAAGTCATATTCTTCATATAGGAATATATCCATATTTGTATATTAAAAAATTATAAAGTAAATAATATAAGTAACAAAATACATATGTAAAAATCAGTAACTATTGATCATTTTCAAAATCATTATGCTGTTAAGAGATGGAGATAATAACATATTAAAAATTGATTCTTTTATGAAGAAAATTATTTTAAATAATATAATAATTTGTTGTTTGATAGAAATTTTATTTATTCCAATATTTATTTGTAAAGAGTGCTGACTTAGTTGCAATGATTTAAATATAATAAAATTAATGACTATCAAATCATTAATTCTATCATTTTTTCAATCAGCTAAAATGACTGCTTGGTGAAGTGATAGGATTCAATCATATATCCTTCCTATAAAAAAATTAAGCTTCAGGAGTTTTTATAAAAAAAATTCTTTATGATTTCAGGAGTTCCCTGGTCATCCCATTGATCTTATTCCAGTAGTCCATAACTTACTATATTGGTGGCTTGTCATAAATTAAACCTTCCTACTGTTACGCATCCCTCATATACAGAATGAATGAAAAGGCACTGCCTAATCAAAATCCATTGAACTAGGGGATTAACGCGATCCAAATAATCCTAATCTAGCCAAATTTCCCCCTGCGGTTTACTTAAAAATTTTAAAATAGGCACTGCCTATTTTAAAATTTTTTTCTTCACTTCTAGATAATTAATTTATATGAAACAAACATCAAAATAAAGAAATCTTTATTTGGCCTGTTCAAAACATTTGTGAAGCTATTTAGATAAGCCATTTTATATTTGCTGCTAATATCTCTGGGAGATAAATTTATCAATATCTAATGACCCTATCTTGAAAGTCTTTAACATTGTAATTTTTTCTTATAAACTTCTTCCTTTGCACAAGAATAAATCACATGGAGTTAAATCAGAGCTCTGAGATGTCATTTAATCACATCATGCTGTTCTCTCCATTTATTTGAGAATTTTTCATAGAATTATATCTACACAGAATTGGTGTAATGTTCCATCCTGCATGAAATGAAGCTTGTCAATGTTGCCTATTCTGAAATTGCAAGCCAGATATTATAATTTTTTCTTGTTTTTTTTTTGTAATGTCTGTTTATTAATCATTTTCAGATTTTATTTTATTTTATTTTGGTATGCATTTCAATCGATAAATGTAAGTGAAGATATAAAAATTCTAAAGTAGGGAGTGATTTTTTTCAATCAATCTGTAGGTTGTATAGTGTAAAATCATAGCTACTTGTATTTTATGTCCTTTTGAATTCTCATATGAACAATATGATGTGATATCTCCTTCTATGGATGGGAAATTGAATTCATACATTGTTTAACTTGTATGCCATAACAGATGACTAAAGAGTTCTATTTTTCCTGTAATAACCTATTACACTTTTTCTTAGTAGAATTCTTTTAGCATTTCTTCTTGCTGCCATCTGTTTTTCACACTTCATTTTTTCAGTAACTGAACCTATGAATACAATTCATTATCCCTTTCATAATTATCATGATAAAATCCAATGATAGATAACAAACAGAATTAACCAAGTGACATTAGGAAAGTGGTTTTAGTGATATATGTGATACTTTGAGATTTTGCATATTATTTTATTGTTTTAAAATAATTTTTGGCAAGTGATTCAATAAAATAATAGTTCTAAAATTTTAAACTTTGGAAATTATCATTCTGAAATAATTTGTAAATGTTTTTATATTCTTTATTTTTGGCTAATGTTTTTGCACTTTCAAATGATCAACATTTCCAAATAAATTTATAAGTTTGTTATACTGCCTGCATTTAATTGAATAATCATTACAATAAGTACCTGCAATCCTACTTATTATTTTCATTTGTTATAATCTAAAAATCAGTATATATATCTATAAGTATTTGTCAACTTGTTTGTCAAAATGAACTTTGTGAAAAAACTATTCTATAAATTTCTTTCTGATGATCTATATTATTATATCAAATTTCATTAAACTCAAAAACTAAGGTTTTTAAAATAAAATTGTGTGCAAAAACAAATCTGTTTATCTATGATTCTTATTATGTACCAATATCAATTTTTATAATAATGGAATTTATAACAATATTTTATAATTAATGAAAACTGATGACTATTTTGAAATAAACTGAATTATAAAAACTTCTATAAATATGTTAATTGTAGACAGGATAAAATACTATAATAGTCTAAAAGTTTAATAATTATTTAAATTAAAATTAATGATAATTATTTTATATTAGTGATTTAATAATAAATGCATAATTTATCTTTTAATAGTGCTTAAATTTTACTTTATGATTTAAAAATTTTAATTTAAAATCACATGATATTTTCAAAACAGAAATTTGAATAGTTTTATTTTATTTTAGATATAATTCAAGGGATGACGATGCAGAAGAAGGACAGAGTTTGGATGGAAAAAATGAACGTACCAAATTTGGAGAAAGTGTTGATCGTCAGTTTCGAAAAAAGAACAAACACAGAAATAGTATCAGTGATCATGACAGTCATCATAGCCAGTCGCCACCACATTCCCGTCATCAAAGCAGAAGTACTAGTCCACCTGGTTCCAAAGAAAAGAAACTTCAAAAAGAACGTGAAAGAGTTCATCATAGGACGAAAAGTCCTGGAAGTCATAATTCTTCACGAATGAGCAGTCCAACAAAAGATATTATACAAACTGAACTTACAGATGATAAAGACATTTGTAATGATCAAAAAGAACTAACAAAACATAAATTAATGGATAAACCAGAAAGGGAATTTGTTTCTCTTAATGTACCAGTAGTTTGTTCTAAACAAGATGAAAATATTTTATCAACAGATATAAAAATACAAATTAAGCCTGATGCAGAATCTTCAAAGAAGAAAATTCACTTAGAAAATGAATCAATAGATCATTTACACTCTGGTTCTGAAGCAGCTGGTCGAATTGAACGGAAAAAGAGACTCTTAATATCAGCAGGATGTGTTTTGAATAGGGATTCTAATTTTCTAGGAAATCATATTAAAGATACAATAGATCCTACACAAATGAAATTTCGAAATACTATAAATACAAAAATGACAAAATCTGACAGTGTAATGGAAAGTATTACAGAAGGGAATAATAATAATAATGAGGAATGCAAAAGTGATGCAGAAAGTGGAGAGTTATTAGATGAAGTATGTCCAGTAAAAAGTAACACAACTGAATGTAATAGTGAACTAAAATATTTAAAAAAGAAACAAGTACATTTGCTTCATTTACTTGAACAGCTTGGCGAAGGTGTTAGTTCAAGTGATACAGAATGTTCTACAGATAGTGAGAAACCTTCTGATAAAAAGAAAAAGTTATCAGACTTGAATTTATGCTCTGGAAGAGAGCAAGTTAAGAGTAGCATTAAACAAGAAGTTTGTTTAGTTAATGATAATCTAAATACTAAAGATCCTTTAGTTGTGACATCTAAACAAAAAGATGGTTTCAAACATGAAAACAATGATGCTTCTCTCTTAAGAACTATTGACTCGGTTGTATTGAAAAAATATTTAGATCCACGAAAATCTGCAGATCATCAAGAGATAATTAAGACAAGAAGATTTTCAACAGAAAAAGATTTGTGTCATTCAGATTCAAATCAGTTAGATATCCATGTTGATCAAGATATTCAACCCTTAGTTAGTTTATCAGATACAACTTGGAAAAAACAAACTTTTCCAACAGTATGTGTGACAGCTGTTGAAGATAATGAACATGATTCCAGAATTGATACTACACTTATATCACATCAAACAAAGATAAAAAGTGATGATGATATAATGGTGACTGAAATCACATTATGTAATGATAATTGTGGAAACATAAAACCTAACAGAATTCAAACATCAAATCTAGATACACGGTTGACAGGAACAATCCAGCGGTGTTTGTCTGAATCAGTTTGTTCAAATCATGAATTAAGGAGAGAGAGAGAAATTAGTCCACTCTCCTTACCACTTCCTAAATTTGCTGCATCATTAAGATCTCCTAAAATGTCTCCAAATCCATTGTCTTCTCCAAAAAGTAGTGCCATGAGCCCTAGAGCAGGACATTCACCTAATATTGTCTTACCTGGAAAAGGTAATTTCATACATGAAATTTGTAAAATAGATAAAACAAATTCTAAAGATACTCAGGAAGAAAAGATGGTTATCACTACAACTGTTTCATCTCTAATATCACAAACAAATGAATCCAAAACATCAGATACTGTATGTAATCCTAGTGTAATTCATTCATCTCAAGTATTTTTAAAACCCCCAGAGACTGAAATTTCTTCAGATTCAGAATATTCTCCAATTTCATCACCAAACCGTCCATCAATTGAAGAAAGAATACGTGCTTTAGATGAAAAATTCAATGCTTGGTCTGGTTCTTCAAGGACTTTTAGCACATTGGCTGGTGACACATCTCCTACAGTAACAACAGTGGCAGTATTTTCAACTACAACCTCAACAATAACAAGTTCTACAACAACAACAAATACATTTGACTATCATAAATACAACATCAAGAAAAAGCCTCGTTTTAATTTTCTTTCACCTGAATTTCGTACAGAACCATCTGAAATAGTAAAATCATTGTTAGCAAAATCAACAATTTTTGATCAAGATTCAAAGCGTTTGGAACGAATAAATGAAAAGTATGAACCAAAAGAAGTAAAATTAGATTTTTCACCTAAAACAAAACCATTAATTCGTACAAAAGCAGCAGCAAAAGATTTTTCAAGTCCTATTCAGTCTTTAACAAATACTGTATCTTCATTAACTTCAACATGCAGCATGAAATATCTTCAGTTTCCTCAATCAACTATTAGTCATTCTAATGTTTCATCAGTTTTAGTTCCTTATACTAATAGTTCAACAATGACAAATGTTTCATTAGTTACACAGAGCACCATTCCTTCATTTATTTCAACTACTGTAACAGCACCAATTACATCAAAAGTAACAGAGGAATTAACATTACCTCATTCCAAGACAACAAATCATGTTCCTTCCTTAAGTAAATTGTTAGAAACAATTAAACCTCAGCCAGTATGGAAAGAAATCAGCAATGTTCCAAATAATAATCAGTCAAAATCTTCATTATCTTCTGTACATACAAATATTTTTAATTTGTATAATACATCAATAAAAAAGGAACTGATTCCTATTACAAAGGATAATATATACATTCCACTTGTAAAAAAGGAAGCAAAAGATGACAAGAGTATTTTAAGGAAAGATATGCCAATTATTACTAATTCCAAACTTGCAGAAACAAGACGAGATGGAATAACAGCAGTAGCAAAAGAACCAAGCATAAAGAAAGAAATCAGTAGTAAAGAAATTTCTAATAGAAAAGAAAATATATTTTTAAAAGAACCTATTATTAAACAAGAACTTTTATCATCAGTTGTCCAAGATTTTCAATCAAATAATAAAAACAGTTCTATTTCTAATATTTCAAAAGAAGCAATACCAACACAGAATAGCACAACAGATAATTTAACTGTAATTCAACAAGCAGGTGTCACAAAAAGAAGAGTTTCTTCTATAGACAGTAATGAATCTGATTCAGGCAAGTCTGGAAGATCTGCTGATGTGACAAAAGAATGCCAAGATAATATTTGGCAGAAAGATGAAATAAAATCAGAAAGTGTAACGATAGAACCAGAACATAAAAAGCCAAAATTAACTCATGTAAAAAATTCAGATAAAGAAAAACAGAGAGAGAAATCAATATCTCCAATTCCTTCAAAAAAATCGGAAAAATTATCCATGAAGACTGAACGGTCTAAAAGTTTAGGATCAAGACATTCTCTATCTTCAAGCATAGAGAGAGATGACATGGAATCAAAATCTCTAGATGTCAAGTATAATGATAATTTAAAAGATAAAATTAAATCAGAGTCAAAACACAAAGAAGAAAGAAAAAATAAATGTAAAGAAAACAAAGGCAATAGGCATGAGCATCGAACAAAATCAAAATGGTCAGAATCATCTAAATCTTCAGATAAAAATGACAAATCTGGTCAGAATGTTTTAAAATCAAAAAAAGATCATGATAAATATGATAAAGACAAAAGCAAATTGGAACGGAAATTATCTGGAAGTGATAAAGGAAAATCAGACTCATCCAAAAGTAATAAAAAATCTGAAACAAAACATAACTTAATTGAAGAAGAACCTGTCTATTTTTCTATGTATGATAAAGTTAAAGCACGTTCAAGTCAGAATCAAAGTTTGAAAGATCAAGCTAAAGATCTTGAAACAGTTAGACAAAAATTTAATCTGTTGAAACAGAGTCGTGCCAAACGAGAAGAAAAGGCAAAATCTGTAGAATTAGACAGTGATAAAGATTCAGATGTTAGTCATCATTCAAACGAATCAGAGTCTCAGGGATCCCATTTCCAGAAAGCATCTAATTCAAAAGCTAGGCAACCAAGGAAAAGAAAATTAGTTATAGAGAGTTCATCAGATGATGATATTCAGTCTCAGAATACCAGAACTGAAGGTTCAAGACAAGATTCTAAGGACACTAGTAATGAATTTACTTCTGACTTAGAGACAGAATTCAAAGAATTAACATCTATGAAGAAGTTTAATCTATCTCATCATTCTAAACGTAAAGGAAAAAGAACTGGATTGTCAGACAGTGGAAGTTCTGGATCTGAAGAAAAAAATACAAATAAATCATTAGCAGTAAATAAAAAGAAAACAAAAGTGAGACATTCTGTAGAAAAGATTCCAAAACGACATGCTCACAAATCAGATTATGACAGTTCTGATGGTGAAATAATCTTAAAATCACAAAATAAAGAAAAGGAACATAAAAGGAAGAAAACTAAAAAAGAAAAAATATTTGAATTAATAAAAAGTGATTCTGATGTTTCTGAGAGCGAGGTCCCTAGAAAATTAAAAGAAGAAGAAAAACTTTTAAAAGGAAAGAGTTTAAAAGATTTTGAAGATGAATCATCATCAGTTGCAGATGATAACATTTCTCGAAATGAAATTAAGGATTTGTCTAATATTCAAAATGAAAGAAGTAAACATGATTCTAAACCAACTGAAAATAATGATAAAGAGCAAAGACATAAATCAACATCAAAGAAGAAGAAAAAATCTAAAAAGTCTTCAAAAAGCAAAGAGAAAAAGCCATCTGAGAAACTATCTGAAATTTCATCAGAAAAAACATCATATCAAAGAACTGATAATTCTGAAGAATCTACTAAAACACAAGAGAAGATAGAAATAAAAGAAGTACCTTTGATTTCACAAACACCAGAACCACGAGAGAATCCTTCTTCACCTCCATGTTTACAGAGTGAAATTTTATCAGATAATGATTTTAAATCAGATTTTTCTGATTTTGATTTTGATAATCAGAAGACACGAAATAGATTAAATTCTGATTTATGGAAGCATATAGAAACAAAAACTGATTCTGATACTGATATTTGCTTGGGAAATTTAATTTCTTCATCTAAATGCACAACTGAAAATTTCTCTTCTAAAGATCAATTTGATAATCCCCAGTCTACAACAGATTCTAGCCTGCCATCATACATTGATAAAGTGGGAGAATGTGAGCCAAATGAAAAAACTGTAATTCCATCTATAGACTATTGTAATCAACTTACTGATAATAACAACAGTGATATTCCATTCAATTCTTTGCAAAAAGAAGTAAAAGATAATTTAGTTAAAAAAGAGGAATTAGAAAAAAGAGAAAATGAAACAGAAACATTAAAAAAGAAAGAAAAGAGCACCAATGAAACTGATAAAAATAAAGATGAAAAGAAAAAGAAGAAAAGAAAGAAAACTTTGAGTAAAGAAAAATGCAGAAAACCTAAAAGTGAATACATAGAAACAATTGAAGCAATATCATTTCAACAGAAAATTAAGCCCTCAACTCCAGTATTTGAAAAACTTATTGATGAAGAGAGCAGACTATCAAATGAAAGATTAGATGAAGAAATAGCTGAAGAAGCTAGGAGGTTAGAAGAGGAATTACTTGCTCAATCAGAAGAAACAAGCACTTTTGGCGAAAGTGAAGATCCTTGCAAAAAAGAAGAAAAGCTTCAAGAGAGAAGGTTTGAAAATACCATTAAAAAGGAAGAGAAACAGGAGAGAAGGTTTGATGAAGAAGCTGTAAAAGAAACCAGAAGATTAGAAGAAGAATTACAGACAGCAAGAGATCCATGGAACTTAAAAGATCCTAAACCTTATGACGATGATACAAGTCATGAATTACAAATTATGACTGATACAATAAGTAAAGAAAATGAAGTTGAAGTGAATACACTTGGTGGAAAAGATGATATCTTTGTAGGAATTGAACTTGGCTCTAATTCAGAAATAGGAACAACTCATCCAACAGCTCAAGAATTTCTTTTATCACCAGCCAATCCTGATCAATACAAATTAGAAGATAAAGAAGGAGCTTATGATATGGATAATCAGAGAAAACTAGAAGATGATCTTGCTGTCTCAGCTCTTCTTCAAGAAATGAATAATGAGGAAGTTTCAGCTCCAGAACTGTCTAAAGAAACAGATTATTTGGAACCTCTTTTAGAATCACAAGAGAATTCTTTAAATTACATGATACCAGATGAAAATACAGGACCTTTGCATATAGCAGAATCTTGTCCAGAAATTCAAATTGAAGAAAATATAACACAGAAATGTGAAACTGAATCAGAGTTTATTTCTCAAGAAACTGAACCATCAGAAATGATCACTGTAACAGAAGAAATGCAAAATAAAGAAATACCAATAAAGGATGAAGAAGTTTTAATTGAATGCAAAATTTCTGAAAACAATGAATCGATACACATTTCAAATTCTGACGAAATTTCAAAACCACAGGAATTAATAACTGAAATAAAATTAACTGAACCAGAACCGGAACCAATTGAAATGACACAAAATGATTTTGATTTGCTGGAAGTGCCCAATTCATCAATTAAATTTGAAACAGATAAAAATAAAAATGTTCAGGAAGAGAAAAAAGAAATATTTCATCAAAATAATAATGAAGAGACTGTATGTGAAATTATTGATAATACTGAAAAAATCACTTATGATGGGGAAACAATAGCTGAAGACAATCAAGAAAAAGAAGAATCACCACCAACATTGGAAAGAGTAGATAATGCAGAAAATGAAACACAGCTTCCTAATCTTACCATTTCTCTCACGAAATGTGAAAACGAGAAAGATTCAGTAATAGATGAATATGTCAATGAAAATACTAATTTGCAAAATAATGAAGAACAAAATAACTTTATGACTGATATGGTAACTGATTTAGAAGATACAAGAACAGCATCTCCACCTTTATACTCACCATTGGAAGATGAAATAAGTTCTGTTAAAGAAGAAGCTGAAAAGATGAAAAATAGTTTTAGTGATGAGGTTATTCAAACAACAAATTCTGAAAATTCATTTGCTAACATTGAAACAGATACAAATGTCAATATTCCTATTGTTGAAAATAAGAAAGAAGAAAACAGTTTGACTGAAATCATTGATGAGAAAATAATAATGCCTAAAGTAACACATACTAATATAGATGTGGAAGAAGAAACTGTGGAATTAAAGAAAGAAAATAAAATATGTTTGGATCAGCAAATCAAAGTAGAATTGACTGAACTTACTAATGACAGAGAAATGATCAATTTGTTTGAAGAACAGCCTCTTACAATAGTTACAGAAAATGAAGAAAAAAAATCATCAGAAAAACCAAAACGGGGAAGAAGACCAAAAACAAGAAAATTTTCTGAATCATCATTATCATTACCTAGATATGAAATGTCTGCAGTAGATGTTTCAACATCTAAAACTTGTGCTAAAAGAGGTAGACCACCTTCAGCAGAAAGATCAAGAAGATGTCTGAGATCTGAAGGTTTTGAAAATTTAACATCAGAGTCTCTTCCTTTATCACAACCTCCACCAACAACACCGTCTCTCCCTCCACCACCACCACTTCCTCCACCTCCACCACTTCCTCCGCCATCTCCCTTATCATCATTACAATTTGAAAGCACTTCAGTTAAAGAAGAAACTTTTATTAATTCCACTTTGCATGAAAATTCAAACATTAATTCAAATAATGAAAGTAATGTATCAACTATTCCTCCAGAAGAAACTACAGATTCAATAGAAGTATCTCATGTAAATACAAATAATTTAGAAATAAAAGAAATGATATCAACATCTAGTGAAATCATACCTAGTATCAAAACAAATGAACAAATTATTGAACAAATTAAAGAAGAACCTAGGAAGAGAGGAAGAAGGAAGAAGAAAACATTAGATCATCATTCTAGCTATTTTTCTCTTACCAATGAAAAAAATGACTCTAAACATGATGAAAATGATCAGAAAGATCATCACAAACCTAAGGAATCTAGACTTTGGCTTTCTATTTCTTCCGACAAAACAGTTTCTTCTGAACACAAATTGAATTCAAAAGAATCATCCAGTGCTTATGATGTATTTGAATTTAGAGATTCAGAAGATGAAGAAATTACTTTTGAAAGAGATTTGCAGTGTAGCATGAAAGAGAGATTAGATTCAACTAGAACATCTTATGGACATGATCATAGACATCATTCAGAAACAAAGATTCCAGAAGTATCCCATGATAGAGAAAAGAAGCATGAAGAATCACGGCATAAATCTCATCATCATGATGAAAGAGATATTGCTGGGAAAGAATATGTGACAGAACTTAGTCAGCATGGGAAAATATCCATTACAATCCGTCTCCATCAAAAAGATGGTCATGATGGAAGCTCTACTGGTACTGCTGAAGTTGTTAAAACTTCAGAAGCTGTATGTGCAGAAGATCACAAAACTGATTCAATACGTTCTGATAAAAACAATAACAAAGAATCAATTGGTGCAGAAACTCGATCAGCAACACAAGGAAGACTAACAAGAAAATCCACCAGGCTTCAATGCCAGAATGCTCGAACAACTGTGGATGAAGTAATTGAAGATGTAGTAAAAGGTCACTTTAGATCTCCTGCACAAGGTGATTTGCCAGTTAGAGTTACCAGGAGAACAAGAATGAACAGACGAAGTGAAGATAGTACAAACCAATCAATTGATGACATGACCACTGGAGATGTTTTGGCATCTGAGAAAGCAAAGAATGAACCTGTTTTTGTTATTTTGGATAATGCAGTAAAAGAATATTCAACAGAAGTTAAAAAGTGCCTAATTTCTACACAAGAAATTATTCCAAATAAATCTGCTTTAACAGCAGAGAATGAATCTAACAAATCTGAAACAAAAATGTCATTAAGATCTTACAGAATTACTAGATCATCCACTAGAATGGAAGCAAACAAAGATACTTCTCCTAAAACTTCAACAGATTCAGCTCGAGATTCTAATAATGATATGCATATTGATATTTCACAAAAGAATGATATTCATGCTTCTGAAAGTAAAGAATCTTCCATTAATTTATTGCAAACCAAAGATAATGTAGGAAATGAAGGCTTTTTAGCTAGAACTCCATTACCTGTATTGAAAGTAGAGTTACCAAAAGTAACCACTGCATTAACCTCAGAAGTTAAAACAGGAGAAAATGAAGATAGTGATTCCAGAGCAAGTCCCACAGTATTAATTGATCCAGTTACAGGTTTTCTAACACCTGTAAACAAAAACATTGATTCTCAAGAAGGAATTGATGGACATTTATATCTTAAATCTGCTAGAGCAGTACATTTAGAGAAATTACCCGTCAGTTCAGTTATTACAAGCATGGGAGATATTTCTTCTGTTAGTTCTTCAGAAAACAGTGCAATAAATCATTCTGCTAATTTATTAAGTTTGTCTACACAAACTGGAATTAAGAAATGTGCTGTTGAAATTTCTAGTCATTCTCAGATGCCAAATTCTAATAACAACAATGGACTGGTTTCTTTATCCACACAATCATTGTGTAGTACAAATACAGGACAAGGAACTTCTACCATACAACATACTGCAGAAATAAAATCTCCTGTATTATCAAATTCAGAAGGAAGAATACAGACTGTTTCAATTGAAGAAAAATTAGAAAAATCTGTTACTGTGTTAAATACCCCAATTGTCCATGCTACATTGAGTTCTGGAACATGTAATACAGAAACCAAAACCTCTGATTCAAATCCTTCTCTAAGTGGAAAACAACTGCCACCTGTTGGACAACCACAAGTGTCAGTTTCACAAGTTCCCGGTTGGCCAGTAACTACTGTTGGAGCAGCATCATATATTTCATATGGTTCAGTTCCTACACAACCGATAACAACAACTCAAACTGCAAAAACTTCTAGGAATAGTGGATATTCACAATCTTCTGCCAGAACAGTTATTCCCTTGACTTCAACATCATCTACAGATACTTGTGTGGCTAAACTCGTTACTCCATTAAAAATTTCAACCTCAAGCATTTCAACAGGAAACATTCCAACTGAAGCAAAAGTTGAAGTAAATAAAGTTTTTATGAAATAATACTTAAAATTGAGAAATATGTATTAGAAAATAATGAATTATTAACTGTTTAATCAAATATTTAAGTAATGTAAAATTTATTTTGAATATAATACAAATAATAATTATAAATTTTCATTACACAATGACAATTTTATAAAATAAAAAATAGCATAATGCTTACTTTCTTATTCTACAATAAATATTTTAATTTCTAAATTAATTTTTTATTTGTTCTTTCTAGAACATAACAACAAGTTGCACCACTCCTGCAACTCAGTCAGTTGTTCATTCAGACGTTCCTTCTGCTTCAACTAGTGAAAGCCTCAGTACGTCTGATAGATCTGTATTCCATCAGACAAGCCCATTACAAACTCATACTCGTACTGATAATTCTGGAAGTTGGAATATATGTAAGACTCCACCATCAAGATCCTTAAATTCAGAAGGATCCAGACATACTCATACTTCAGTTCCTGCATCATCACCACCAAGAACAACTTCAACTATTGTGTTGACTACTGCTATCAAAACAGAACAGCATTCATCACCTCAAATATCAAATACAACAACCAAAACATCATTTTCTCATTCATCTAAACAAAGTCCAACATTCCTTCATAAGCCAGGATTAGCTGTTCCTTCATATGAATCATCATCGTCATCATCTTCGGTTTGTATTCATTGTTGTTATCAAATATTTTAATTAATTAATTTCAAAATATATTAAAATAAAATTAAAAATTTTCAGCATCCATCACATGGATTATCTACTAATAACAATGGTGGTGGAGTTATAGCAGAATTACTTCAAAATCCTCATCTTCTTCAACAACACAAAGATTATTTTGCTGCATCACAACATCCAACATCAAATAATGCTCAAATTGGAGATCGTTTGACTCATCTGGTCCGATCAACAAATTCCACATCAACTCTTCATGCAGACATAGCAGCAAGACTTGGTAATCCAACTCCACCTCATACTCCTACACCACCTGTTACTTCAGCAACCCATCCATTACAACCACCAGAAATACATCCTGCTCATGTTGCAGCAGGTTTACATTTACGTCAACCACCTCTTATTGTTCCTTCTCATGCTCCTCTTGGAATACATCCTTCAGAATTGAATGCTTTTGTTCATCAGCAAATGTTGTATGCTGCAGCACATCCACATTATGCAGCTATGCATCCAGAATTACGAGTACAGCAAGAGGCACAAGCCAGAGCTGCAGCTATGGGTATTGCTCCAAGATTTCCATATCCCCATGTCCCACCTAATGCTGGATCATCTGGTGGTTTCAGACAACCTCCTGAACCCAGACAACATACATCTGTAACAGACAGTAAATCTGATGCAAAACCACTTATTGAATCATCTAAAACTATCCAAGAACATAGATTGCATGATGAAAAAGATAAATCTCATCATTTGACTAAAGGTGTTAGAATAAAACAAGAAATAGACAGAGATGGAAAATCATCCACAGAAATTAAACACCCAGCACTTAGAAATGAAGAACAAGAATTACCTGGATTAGAGGGAAAGCAGATCAGTTTAACTTCTGGTCCATTAACAGTTGGTGGATTGAGACCACCACCAGTGCCATATCCTCCATCCATACGGCAACTGAATCCTCACTTAGCAATTTCTGCACATGAGAGAATAACTGATTCTCCAGTTGTTGCTAACTTGTATGCTCAAGGGCAGTTGAGGACTACTCCCCTCCATCTTGTTGTGCAATCTGATGATCATAAGAATGAAGTTCATCCTCATTCTCAAACAGTGAAATCTCCAATAGCAGAGAAAGAATCTAAACCTCCAGCAGCTCACCAGAATCCACCCACAACTGTTCCTTATCATGCTTTAGATACTTTAGGACATCATAATAGGCAGTCATCAATGAGTATGCCTTCTGTTGGCTCTCCTGCTCCTGGTTATCTTGAAGGACGCCCAATTGCTCACTTAGCTCATTCTTCTGGAGCTCTTGCATTAAAAGCATTAGCTCCACCTCAACCTATCTCTCAGTCACATTCATCTGAAACACACAGTAGTCATGATTCTCATAAAAAATCTTCAAGGACGCATTCTCATCAAGGGCCATCTCCATCTCCTGGACCTTTGGGTCTCAATTCAGCACATTCTCCACTTCCCATTCCGCCCAACTTTTCTTCACACACTCCTCATCCAACTGTTGTACCATCTCATACATTCCCACCTCCAAGTGCAGAATCTATTCATAGAAGAAACAGTCTTCATCTCATACCCCAGATGGGTTCAGAAGCACCTATACATGCTCCTCCACCTGCACATGCTATGTCTCAACCTTCTGGTGTGCCAAGAACACAACCACAAACACCACCTCATGCTAGTCAAGTTCCACCTCAAGGAGATTCATTTCTACTTCAGGTAAGATTTTTAGACTAACTAAAATTATATTTGCATTTTGAAGATTATCATCTTTCATTTCAATTATTACAATATTTTTACTTAGAGATATCCAGTAATGTGGCAAGGATTACTGGCTCTAAAAAATGACCAAGCTGCAGTGCAAATGCATTTTGTGTCCGGAAATCCTAGAATAGCTAGAGCATCACTTCCTCTGATGACTGAAGGTGGAACTCCTCCAGTCAGAATTGCCCAAAGAATGAGACTTGAACAAACTCAACTAGAAGGAGTAGCACGAAAAATGCAAGTAAGTAGCAACTTGTTATAAAACTTCATTAATCATATGCTTAATAATGCCATATATGATTTATTTATTTAAACCTTATTTAATATTTCAGATGTTAGATGAACATTGCATTCTACTAGCCCTTCCTTGTGGACGGGATCACATGGATGTACTTCAACAATCCAATAATCTTCGGAATGGTTTTATTAATTACTTACAACTCAAACAGGCTGCAGGAATTGTAAATGCAGCTGCACCTGGTTCACAACAGGTAAAACAGTAATTCTATTATCTTTATTTTAAATATTGAAATTCATCTAACTATATTAATGAACACAATAGTAATAACCTAAATAAACACAATAGTAATTCAGTAAGAAATCTATTTATTCATATAAACTGAAATGTTTTTAGATCTTCATCAGTATATTAAATAGAAAAAAATGGAATATACACCTAGCCCTCGATTTGCACGGCACTCAATTTACACGGTTTTTAAATGAAAACAAAAATGCATTAAATTGTGTCCAAAAATTAATGAACCAATCCCCTTTTTTTCCTTTAATCCTTATCTAATCCTTTTTTTCCTTTAATCCTTATCTCATTTTACACGGTTATAAAGAATTTTTTTCCCTTTAATCCTTATCTCATTTTACACGGTTATAAAGAACTTATCCTCGACATTTCATTATCTTCTTTAGATCGATTCAACATATCCTCGACTTTTCTTTATTTTCATTAGATCGATTTACACAGTTTACAGTTTCCAATCCCTTTTTTTTCTTTAATCCTTATCTCATTTTACACGGTTATAAAAACAATCTTTCCCTTTAATCGGTATCTCATTTTACACGGTTATAAAGAACATATACTCGACTTTACTTCTTATATCTCATTTTACACAGATATAAAGAACATATCTTCAACTTTTCATTATCTTCTTTAGATCGATTTGCAGTTATAAAGAACATATCCTCGACTTTTCTTTATCTTCTTTAGATCGATTGGTTTACAGTTTAATTGAACATATTTATTTTGTATGAATTCTGCATCTTTACAATTTAATTGAACATATCCTTCTATTTTGTATGAATTCTGCATCTCGTTTTACATGGTTTCAACATATCCTTCTATTTTGTATGAATTCTGTGTCTCGTTTTACACGGTTATTTTGTATGAATTCTGCATCTTTACAATTTAATTGAACATATCCTTCTATTTTGTATGAATTCTGCATCTCGTTTTACATGGTTTCAACATATCCTTCTATTTTGTATGAATTCTGTGTCTCGTTTTACACGGCATCCTTCTATTTTGTATGAATTCTACGTCTCGTTTTACACGGTTTCGGTTTGAACGATTTTTCCAGGAATGTATCTACCGTGTAGATCGAGGGCTGAGTGTACTTAAAAACTTATTGATAGAATTTTTAAAATTTATGACAAAAATACTATTTCTAATAACATAGTTTGTACTATATTCATTCATACTTTAATTAATGTTATAAAATGTAAATTAAATTTCAATACTATTGCATTTCTAAGTAACAAGCCTTAAATACCAACAAATGGTAAATAATTCTAGAAATATACACAAAATATTTTTATTTGTAACTTGTTTGTAACTGTGTAAATTTAAGTTCATTGCTATAAAGTTTTTATATTCATAATGTCATATAGTATATAAACACTATAAAATTTTTGCAATATTCCTAGACTATATTGTAACAGACAAGTTTACAGAAGTAAAAAAATACTATCATATTTTCTACCAATTCTTCAGTTTTGTAGAAAAGTAGATTTGTTTTGGAACAACAAATCTCCAGTAAAACAAATCAACAAAGAGGAATATAAAATTCCTATAAAAAATAATTACACACAACATTTATTCTTTAAGTATTTTTTTACTTCTGTAAACTTATCATATTTTCTACCAATTCTTCAGTTTTGTAGAAAAGTAGATTTGTTTTGGAACAACAAAGAGGAATATAAAATTCCTATAAAAAATAATTACACACAACATTTATTCTTTATAAAAATTTTGTGCACTCCTGTTTGTTAACTGTGTTTCACTGGAGATTTGATATTATGAGGCTACAAGACATAGTAATAAAAATTAGTGAGCACCAGATAGATATCTTTAAAATACATGTATGGCTTTACAAATAAAAGTTATAGAAATCTAAAATTAAATTGATTAAAGTTAAGTTGTATAGCAGCTTGAAAAAAAATCCATAAATTAAATTGCAGAGGCCTTACAAGTGTAGAGATTTCTAAGCATAATTCTCTTATAAAGTGTATTAAACCCAATATTCTTTCCAATGCTTGAGATTTGCACTTTGCAATATTCCTAAACTATATAGTATGAACACAAAACTTCTTTGCATTGAATTCTGCAAAAGATCTTTCTTTAAAAAGTTTTTATCTATATAAAAAATATTAAAATTGTGTAACTTTTATGGCATAACAAAAGTTAAATTGCATTTCTAACATTAATTAGATTGTTTATATTCTTATTACATATGATAGTTTTAAAGTTAAAATTTTTAAGAGCATTTAGTTTTTGTTTGTTGTTGATATATTGATAAGGTCTAAAATGTTTTATGTGAATTAACTGACTTTCTATTGAAAACATTGTCTTTTTTTCATTCATGTTCAGCTTTGGGAATATTAAAAACTAGATTTAGAAAAAACAAATAATACAGATAATTTTATTATAGTTATTAAAAATAAAATATAGATAAAATAAATAATTTTATTTATTTTATTTTACAGCCTGCCTATGTGATTCACATATTTCCATCATGTGAATTCTCGAATGAAAATATGGCCCGTATAGCTCCAGACTTACTGCATAGTGTGAGTGACATTGCACATTTACTAATAATAATTGCCACCGTATGACATCCCTCTCCTGAAAACTCTTGGTGGCAAAGTTATAGACAAGAAAAACTACAATGGTTAAACCTGTTAGCTGCATGCCATAGTTGAAGCTCCACCTGAAGAGGCAGCTTCAATGCATGAAAATAGGCCCAGATCATCACAACAAAAGTTGACATGTAACTATCTTTCCGTCTAAATAAATAAACAAAACATTTTTATCTTTTTGCCCAGCAAAATTCATAAATTAAAAAAATATTACAAAAACTACTGAGATCCAGGGAAAGAACACTTTATAAAAGTGCAGATATTGGAAAGTAATATTATATACATATGTACTGTCTTTCATTTATCAGGAGTGGAACAGAAGAAGTTAATTATAACTTTGCTTCCAAGACTGTTGCACCATGCATTGAAGCGGGAAGCATCTTATCGACATTCTATAGTCATTGTATCTTGTGTATATGTGTGTTTTGTGTTGTGCAGCCACTTCACTGCCATAGAACAAACATTAACAGTTGTGACAGCATGTTATTCCCCAACTGCATATTCAAAACTATTCGTTAACAGTGGGATGTTATTTAGACCACCAAAAATATACGGCTTAAAAATGACAAATTCGGTCTCATCCGAATCATTGTCAAATATAGACATCTGTAGGTCTATTCGTAGCCTGTTATCTTGCAGATATTCAGACATCGTGTTTATAAGTGCGTGCGCGCGTGTGTGTGTGTGTGTGCATGGCCGAGAAAAGTGTTTAATTAATAATTACTGAAAATAAGTATAGAAGCAGCATGTGGTAATGGATGTAGTTTGTCACTGTACATATATTGGTTTTTGCCTGATTGTCTTTGTTGTTATTTTGTTTCATTAAATCAGAACAATTGTATAAATATGGCAATTCCTTCTAAATTAAGAAGGATGCACCATCGGTAGGTGTAAGATATATTAGCACATCAATGTTTCATGTACGACCAGAGCTTTGTGTATCTACAAAAAAAGATTTAGTGGAGTCGTGGCCCAGCCCTCGATATGCTATATAAAACATAGCACAATTTAGAAAAAAAATGCATTTAGAAAAATGGAAAAAATGGCTGTTATGTCGTCCGTGTGAAATACATGCTTACAAAATGTTTCAACCATTGATGAGTTTCAAAAGTCATCCATTGGTGAAATTGTAAAAAAAAAGCAAAAAAATAACAAAAAATGTGATGTCACCTTTTAAACATGAGATAGTAGTCTTCATCTTAGAAATTTTCAACATGTGAATTAATCCTAACTGGAAAAAAAAGGTGATTTGCAACTGTATTGCAAATTGGACTGATATGTGTTCAGAGGGTTGCAAAAAAAATCTTGACCCAGAATATGAGCTGTATTTATATCCATGTCTATTGAGATAAAACCCCCAGTATTCTTTCTTCGGTTCCTTTTTTTAATTGCACCTATAGGTTTTATTCAATTTTTTGTTATTTTTGGCATTATGCTGTACAAAAAAATCTTAGTCATAAGAGATACATTGTAAAATCCCATTAATTTTTTGTCATGATAGACCATCAGATGAGTATGGTGCGCGTCACCTCATTTTTATTTTTATTTTTCACATTGATTTGATTCACTTAAATCAGTCAAATGAGTGTATATTTTGTAAATATGTGTATGGTTCTAGTGATTGTACATTTTCTGAAAACAAAAATGTTCTTCTGTAGAATGTTAGTATAAATCTGATGCCCAGGACAAAGTAACTCAGTGTACATTCATTAGTGGAATTCTCTGTATGAAACTAAGATGCTGCTCTCTGCCAGCATTCTTTGCGTGCACCGGGCAACCATATATATCTTACGTGCAGGCACGAGATTGCAGAAAAAGCAGTTTTATCAACGATCCTTATGTTTGGTTTTCTTCTGTCTGTATATGCACACCTCACAGCTGAAAGATCATCCACTGGTTCTCTGTAATTTACATGTTTTTCATTGACTGTTTCTCCATATTTGCTCAAAGCCATTGTTGCAAAGAGTAACAACAGATATTTTCACTTCTTTCATTGTGATTTTCACCAAGTTCAGCTGCTCTATTTTTGATGTGAAAAATTTCGTGTCTATATTTTGTGTGTTTAACAGCCCAGTAATTGTACATATTCTGAACAGGGCTGGTCTGGAATTAAGATCGTTTATGTTTCCTCTGCTGACACACTCAAGAGCAGTGAGTTAAGTTATTGGTAAGCAAATAAAATGTTATCACGTAATTATGGTGTTGTGTCTTTATTTATCTGAATACATGGATTAATATAAAAAAATCACTTTGTAGAGTTTTATTGCTTTTAAAGATTTACACAATTTTCTAAATAAACTCTATTTAATAATTTATCATATATACAATAATCAACCTCTATCATTGTTCATCATTTATGTCTCACCCAACAATGAAATTATTATTCATTCTAAATGTTGCCTTGTAGATTTAGGAGGACTACTAGAAGCTATTCTGGGAGAAATGGGAGTTTGTCTACTGTTTTCCCATTCCATTTTAAAATTTTTCTTTGAGGGTGTAGATAGTCTTGTTGATTCTGCGGGTTCGGGTGTCCGGGGTATCTTAGGACGGGAACTGAAGGCAAGAGTATATTCTTTAGAACTAAAATATACATTTAGTAACATAAATGTCAAGTGTTAGAAAAAATATGTAAAGAAAATGAAACCATTAATACTAACTTCAAGCCTTTAATGTGAACGGGTGATGGATGAGAAGCTGCAGTTGCTTCTACTAATGTTTTCGAAGTTTCTCCTATTATTTTCCGTACCATTTCTGTTGCTTCAGGATCTAGTTCTGAAATGAGACATAAAAAATCCATTTACATAGAAATCTTTCTTTGTAAAATATTTAATTAATTGCCTGCTGTACATTATCTTATGAATGGAGTATATTATTGGATTCCCAATATCCTCTAACTGTATAAAAATACAGGTATTTTAGATTATTTTTATACAGTTGTTTTGTAAAAGTCACTAAAATAATAACAGACCTTGATTTATGACAGTAATGTAATCGATAAATTCTGTAATTGTCAATGCAATTCATATAGTGTACAATTCTGTGTACAATGGTCTAATGTACCAAAATTATCTTTTGTGTCTAATTCCTATAGTTTTATATTTGTTGTTTATTACAATAATATATAATATCCTAGTAAAGACTATTAGAAACGTCCTAACTTTATGGATTTTATACTGCTTCAAACAAATCCCATCATATGCATAGGGTTATCTGTATTTATAAAGTAGCAAAAACTTGCTCATTAGGTGAAAATTCATAAATTGAAATGTCATCTATTAATTCAAATTTAAAAATTCCCAATTTGTTCTTGGGTACTAGAAATTCATTGCCATTTTATTTATTAATGTTAAAACATTCCAAAAGTATTAATTGATATAAATTAATACTGAAAACATAATACAGTAAATTACAATAGTTATTATCTACCTAATTTATTTCTTGCTATTTGATTTTCAGTCAAATGTAGCAATAAATAAAAATCAGTGTATTTATTTATTATTTAAAATTTAAAAATTTTCATCAAATATTGTCTTAAATTTACTTAATATTCAAAAGTTTTTATTATTATAAATTATTAACAAAAATAAATATAATTTTCCCAAATGTTAGATTTTTAAAATACACTGTTAATTTTAATAAAATTTGTAATTAAGAAGACAAAAGAATTCACTTCTTTAAAGAACAATATTGGTTTTTTTTTTTTTTTTTTTTTTTTTTTTTTTTTTTTTTTTTTTTTTTTTTTTTTTTTTTTTTTTTTTTTTTTGCATATTTTACTCCCCTTTCCAATTGGAGATTACTAAGAGGCGGGGCCAGTTCCAACCACGGTCTGCACCCACACCCATGGAGGGGGCTGGATAGTGAAGGACGGGGATCACCAAGCCCAGCACCCTGAAAAAACTTTTTAGGAGATACCAGACATGGGACATGAACCTGGGTCCTCCTGCTTGGCATGCCAACGTTACTATTCTGCAATCTGGCCATGAATAATATTGGTTAGGATTTAGGATTTAGTATTTTCCATAGTTCAAATTTATATGTAGATAGAAAACACACTATTTTTATTAGAGATTATATCCATCTGGGATAATATGCAATCCCTATTTTATTAAAAATAAAAATAACTTTATCAGAGCTTCAATAACTAAAATAATGGATACTTATATATCAGTCATATGCCAAACAAAAATTTATATTATATAATTATAAATTTAATATAATTTTATCGCAATCTTGCATTAAATAAATTTTTATATAAATCAATGAAGAAAAAAACAAGAATATCAGAATAACAATCAGTTGTTTATATTATTAAATTGATAAAAATCATCTGAAAAATGGAAATTTTTTAGCTACCCAGCTGAGATGCAGTAGCTTCGAATTTAGGTCACTGCAAAGAGATTGGCTTTTTATGATGTTTTTTGATCTGTTATTTTATATAAATGGTCTGATTATATTTTGGTTGAAAGATGTTTGATTTTTATTCGTAAAAATCAAGAGGATTTATTTCATATAATGGGACAGAAATGAATCTTGTACTATATTTCATAAATTTGTAGTTAATTATCAAAAAAGCAGATACAGTGGGTGATCGGTTAACGAACATAATCCATTCCAAGACAATGTTCATTATCCGAATTGTTCGTTAACTAATCATCGATTTACCATAGGTTTTTATGGGAATTTGATTAATTCACTCCAGAGACCCAAAAAAAAAAAACATGTAGTAAAAAATTAAATAATTTTTTATTTATTTATTTATATGTAATAACAATAATATACACATACATAATCTTGCATTTTCATTTATATGTTTATTTTCTGATAAAGAATTTGCCCAATATTGATTGCTTTTCTCTCTCCTTTAGGATTTTTCGGAAGTGATTAATAGCATTGTTGTGGTAGAGATCCCCAAGCCTTATTGACCTCAACCTAGTATGGGTGCCATTCTAAGACCAAAAAAATCATATTTCGGAAGTGATTAATAGCATTGTCGTGGTAGAGATTCCCAAGCCTAGTGATCTCAACCTTGTATGGGTGCCATTCTAAGACCAAAAAATTGTAAAATCTTCATTAATAGCATCGTCGTGGTAGAGATCTCCAATCTTGTTGACCTTAACTTGGTATGGGTGCCATCAAGCACCAAAAAAATTGTAAAATCTCTCTCTACCTTCTTTAATAAATCTTTGATCTAAAATATTATAAAATCCCTCTCTTACCTTCTTAATAAATCTTTGATGAAACCAAGCCTATTGACCTTAACCTGGTATGGATGCCATTCTAACACCAAAATTGTAAAATATCTCTCTTACCTTCCTTAATAAATCTTTGATTTGTTTTAAGTTGTCTCCGAGTTCATTTTAATTGGGAAAAATTACTGTTCTCCCATCCTTACCCATAAGTCCACCGACGTTTGACTTACTCATAGGTCCACCAACATACAAGGCCTAAGCATATCATTCCATTCTAACATCCTTACCCATAAGTCCACGAATGTGCAAGACCGAAGCCTGTCATTCCGTTAGGTTAGTTAAACCAAAATATCCTCAAGGAATATTTTTATCTGGAGGCGGCCACTTATAGATTCAACAGGCCGGGCCTAGATCCCTCCTGATAAATTGGAGGAATGGGACCCCCGGATCCTCCAGAATGTTAAGCCATAGCTTTACCACGCAGCCATCAGGCTGACCTGTCATTCCGTCAGTCCGCGTGTCCCACAGTTTGTTCTGTGAAGTGTCCATTATCCGAACATGTGTTTGTTAATCGAACATAAAAATCTTTAGAAAAAGTGTTTGTTAACCAATCACCCACTGTATTGGCAGTTACTCTAGACTGTAACAATGAAAAGTGAAGAATTCTGTAATATTTAAAAATTTTTAAATATCAATACAAAGTAAAATCTTCAAGGATGCTAATCAAATAAGCCTAATGCATGCCAAACATATTCTTGATTCTATAACAGAATTTTAATAATTCAAGTTTTAACTAATGTAGCACCATCTCCAAATCAACAAATAAACTAGTAATATAATTATTAGTGACGCCATCTATGATTTAATAATTGAAATAAAATTTATCTGAAGAAAAAATATGCCTCAGGCTGGGATTGAACTGGGCTTTCATGTCCTAAAAATTAATTTTATTTCAAATAATGAAAATTCCATTATAGGATTAAAGATTTGTTTGGCATACATTAAACTTATTTAATTTTTAACTATTTTATTGTAAGTAATCATATTTTAAACTCATACTGTAATAAATCCTATATTATAAATTAATATTCATTAAATGCATATTAAATGAAATTTTATAAATAATTCACACATTTTATAATAATGTATTGTTTACTATTGTTTAGAAAAAAAATTAAAAAAAAATCAAATTTTTGATACTAGAGCGCAAAGCTTGTATTAAACTATAATACACAACAGTACCACAGGTATAGATAGAATCAATCAAAAATTGTGCAAAAAAACTCTATGAATACAGTTTTAAAAAGACTTGTTGAGCAGCAAGAGTAATTTCCCACAACTTGTATGCCATATTGAACTGAACAGCAATTTATTAAAACAATTTAAGAACTAGGTATGAAATAAAAATTGATTAAGCTATAAAATTAAAAATTACTATATAAAACAAAATACAACCATTGATTTAAACAAATTATAGTCAATAACTGATTGATGTTGAAATCATTTCTTTACATCACCATTTGATCATGAACTGCAAAAATTTGCAAAACAAGTATTTTTAAATCTAGGGATATAATATACAGAATTATATAAATAACATTAATTAAAACATCTGATATACAGATTTTATGGTGATAAAGGATAAAAATCTGTCTGTAGTTTGGATATTCATATACAGGTTGATAATCAAAAATCCAGCAATCAATATTCTGGTTCCATCACCTTTTTGGCACAAATGTTGGAGCACATTTTAAAATTTACCACGTTGGTGCACCATTGTTTTCTGGAGGTGCCATTTATATTTTGACAAACCTATACTTCCATATTCAGATGTTTGGTGATACTTGCAACCAGGGTTACCAGATTGGCTTGTTTGACACCAAATGAGCTCTTTTTAGACATGGTTGGCTTTTAAGTAGTTATTGAACATTAAACACTAAATGAAAAGCAAATGAAATTTTAATTTTATTTCTTTAAAGCATTGTATAAGTAGTTCTTTTCTGCTAAATATATACTGTATATATGTATATACTGCATATATATATATATACATACATACACATTAAAAATCCGGAATTTTCGAAAATCTGGCAATCCTCAGGTCCCAAGGTTGCCGGATTTTTGATTATCAACCTGAACTTAAAAATAATTTTATTTGCCTTGTCTGGATGGATTATAAATTGATTATTCACTAGTTAATAGTAAAGATCTTTAATTTTAAATGTTCCTTTTGTAAACAAAATATTTGGAATCAACAGATTTCATCCATTATTTTCAAAATCCATTCATAAGAGAGTTTACAGTGCTTATATTCATATTCTATTTAACTAATAATGACTATACAGATATTGTTATGGTAATCATTATCAACAATAATAGCATCTTCTGCCTAATATATAACATTAAATATATCTTATATAGTTTGATATATATACGAGGGCTATTTTTTTTTCAAGGTCCGATCAGTCGTGAAATGAAAACTCCCGTGAAAATGCGATGATGCTGTGCACAGATGTGTTGTGCAGTATCTCCAGTATGCCCATCAATCACGTCCGGTTGCAGTTGTCAGTTCTGAGCACGTAAACATGCCTCGCACAATAGAGTCTCCCGTGAAGTGTGAAGTGCGTGCTGTTATTCGATTTCTGCATGCTGAGGGATGCAATGCAGCCGAAATTCATCGACGAATGAGTAATGTGTACGGAAAAACTTTCATGAGTAACAGTAAAGTGTGGCAATGGTGCAGGGACTTTGAAGTAGGACATACAGACATTCATGATGCAGGCAGGCAGGGAAGGAAGTATGTATCAACCGAAGAACTTGTTCAGCGAGTGGATCAGGCGATTCGAGAAAATCGTCGGTTCACAATTTCTGTGTTGAGTGAGTCGTTTCCCGAAATTTCAGGTCAGCTCTCTTTACCATCGAGAGTAAGAGACTCCAGTACCGAAAACTCTGTGCGAGATGGATTCTGAAGATGCTGACTGACCATCACAAAACACAGCGAATGGGTGCCGCCTTAACGTTTCTCCAGCACTACCATGACGACGGAGAAGAATTTTTGAATAAAATTGTCACAGGGGACGAGACATGGGTCCATTTCGAAACTGAAGAAACAAAAGAGCAATCCAAACAGTGGATGCATTTTCATTCCCCGAGTAAACCAAAGAAATTCCCACCAAACCTTCTCCAGCAGAAAGTGTATGGCTACTGTGTTCTGGGACCGGAAAGGTGTTCTTTTGGTGGAATGCATGGAACATGGCACGACCATCACTGCAGCCTCATACTGCGTTACTCTTGAACGTCTACGAAGGGCAATTCAGAACAAGCGCAGAGGAATGTTGTCATCAGGCATTATCCTTCTTCACGACAATGTGCAGCCGCACACTGCAGCTGCGACAAAGAAGCTCCTGCAGAGTTTTCGATGGAACATGTTTGATCACCCACCATACAGCTCGGACTTGGCTCTCTCCGATTTCCATCTTTTTGCTCACACAAAACACTGGCTAGGAGGACAGAAGTTTGGCTCAGACAACGAGCTGCAGACTAGCATAGAGCATTGGCTGAAAGCACAGGCCAATGCTATGCCTTCTATGACGAGGGTATTGGAAAGTTAGTACCATGCTACGACAAATGTCTCAGTTGGAGAGGCAACTATGTAGAGAAGTAGCTGGAAGATGTATCTAAATGTTCCAAATAAAACACTTTTGATTTTCACTGTGATTTTCATTTTGCGACCGATCGGACCTTGAAAAAAAAATAGCCCTCGTATATCAATGATCTCAACTTGCAGACTGCATTCAGCATATGTCCATGATATGATATGATTTGATATGTGATATATTATTAAGAAAATAAAAATAGTTAAAAAATCAACTTTCCAAACAATTTACCCTCATGAAAAAAATTCGGTTTTTCTTATAAGGCATTAATTTTAAATGTAGCCCTCCAACCAACTAAAGATGTTTAAAGTGGCCCTTTGAAGAAAATGGCTTTTATACTGCTATACACACACCACCCATATATGATATAAAACTGTATATTACATATAGTCAGTAATTATAGTAAAATTAAAATAATGCAAATTAACTCATTTGCATTCCTGGAAGCATTAAATATATACTATAAATACTCTAGGGCCTCCAGAAATCAAAATATATTGACCCATTTAATAAGAGATTTAAAAAAAATTTTTATCTCATAAAAAAACATTGGTTGAATGTCTATATTCTAGGATTTTGTCAGATAAGTCAAAATAGGATCATTATTATCCTTCAAAATTTAATCTTATCTGGTGAATCATGATGGACCAGGCTCTCTTATTAATAAAACGCTATAAATGGAACACAAGTTGAAAGTATTGTTTCTACAAGCTTGCTAATTTTGTCCACTTTTATATCTTCTTTGATTCTTTGATTGTATTTACTCTCTATTATTCCTGTTTTCCTTTTCCATTAGCTAAACCTCTGAGCAGGATCTTGTTTTCATTTTACAATTAGTAAAACTATTCTGGATCTTAGAATGGCATACTTTTAATTGACTGACAGTTTGCTTTTGATAAAGGAAATTTATTTGGCTTAGCTTTTTAAGATATATTTTGCATCACATCCTATTCAAAGGTTATAATTCTAAATAGAAAATGATGAGTTGATCAAGATATTTAGCTGCTGTAAGTAATAAAATTGCTAACAATTATCATTTGCCTTAAATATAATGTACAAAATTTGAAAATTATATTATTAAAATTCAATTTGTATTTTATAATAAATTTTTAGAAGCATGCAAAACATGCCTAATAGATTTTTATTTTACTATATTTATTATAACATTAATATAAATTTTAAATCTTACTTGGTGTTATTGATTCTGATAAGGATTGAGTAGATGGTGATTTTTCTAAGCTTAAAAAATGCCTAATAGATTTTTATTTTACTATATTTATTATAACATTAATAAAAATTTTACATCTTACTTGGTGTTATTGATTCTGATAAGGATTGAGTAGATGGTGATTTTTCTAAGCTTTCATCCTCTACTAGTGGTACACTTTTGCTACGTCTAGTTTGTTTTAACATTACATTCAGATGTCTGCTTGAATGCTTTCCTTTATCTCTATTTTTCATAAAAAATAATTAAAAATCAAATATGTAATAAATAAACAATTATAATATAGATAGTCCTAGACTTATTACCACTCATAGGATTTTTAATTATTTTTTATGAAAAATAAATATGTAATAAATAAACAATTATAATATAGATAGTCCTAGACTTATTACCACTCATATTTATGATAATTATGTGATTGGTTAATGCAATTCCATGGGTTTGAGTTCTTGATCCAATGGTCTGATATATGGAAAGTGTCCTTTTTTTGTTTCCAGTTCTTGTAGTTTTGTATTCATTATATTTATTAAGATAATACATAGTATTCTAGTAAATATCAGTAGTGAGAAATCTATAACTTTTGGGCATTTACGACTTACCAGAGTGGGGTTCAAACTGAACTCCATCATAAGTCAAGGGCTACCTACTATTTTAATTTGTTTTTGAAATAGCAAAAATTCTTACACAAATATATCCTTTTCTTTCAAGAAATCCTGATAAAAAAAAATATTAAATTTAATGTAATATCATTAAATTCTTATATAAAAAAATATATAAATTAATATATTATATTAACTATAATTAATTTACCCATCTGAATTTTTATTTCAAAATTTAAATTATATAATTTAAAAATTAGAAATTCATCTTCGTAACCAAATAAATGTTTTCATATTTTTAAACAATTATAATTCTTTTTTTTTCATTGGATATGTTATATATAGATATATTCTAATTTATTAGACCTCTGATTATATTGACAAGTGTAATCTGAAATTTTAATTTGAGCTTTTACTCACATTTATAAAAAGTATCTGATAAGTAAAAGTTTCAAAATGAAATAATACATATTGATGCAGAATATAGTATGCTATAGACATCACGAGTATTTTTCATATAGCAATATATAAGTTCCAAATTTAAAAAATATAAAATTGTTCATATTTTTAATAAACATTTACAATCTATTAAATATATTATCTTATTTCTAAATCAAGATAAGACTGTAAATCTATGATGTATTCTGTCACATTAGAATACAAAATATAAATTTTTTCAAAAATCTAAATATCCTTATGTAGTATGTAATTATTTCCTAAATTTTGATACTGACTTTTATATGAATGTTATGAATTGACATTTTTACTTAAATTTATGTACTTTTAAGTTTATTGGTTATTTATTCATAATAAAAACATTCAGTAGCATATTAAACCATATTTTTTAATTTTGTAGGAAATTATTTTCTCACAAAGAATACTTTATAGAATTGCTGAAAAATGAGATATTACATTTTATTAAGGCTTTTTCTTTCTTTTCTTCTGAGGTTTTATGCTACTTTCCAACTAGAAATTACTAAGTGGCAAGACCATTTCAGAGCCCCTACGCTAGCAGTCTCAAACCCAAATTGCTTTGTGGGCTGAATGTGCAATTTGAAAGGAAATGAAGGACCGAATATTTTAAAACAAAATTACAATGAAAGGAAAATATTTATTTGTAATTACTTTCATTTTTTCTTACAAAGGTATCGAAATAATTATGAGATTATAAAATAGTTTTATTAACGTTAAATTGTAATAATTTTCTGACTGTAATATGTATTTAAACAATTAGCTAAAACATCTTTGCAGGCAGAACAAAATTGCTTTGCAGGCCAGATGTGGCCCTCAAGTTGCTAGTTTGAGACCACTGCCCTACTGCCATGATGGGATTGAGTAACAGATGAAGGATGTGGATCATTAGTGATCCCAGATTCTCCTGAAAAGATTAAGTGATGTGGAACCCAGAATGAAAAATTCTCCAGATGGAAGTCTGTCTAGAATGCTTCCATATGGCTAATAGTGATTTATTTGAGATTCTAAGAAAATTGCCTGTTTTTAACTAATGCTGTGATAATACTAATTATGAAATAATTTATTAGATGGTATTTTAGTATATTTGATCAATAATTTATTATAATTTTTCTATTTAAAATAATGGCAATTTTATCCCTAATTTACAAAAATTACTCAGAATATATTAAATTAAGATAAAAGTATATGTATTTATAAATAACAAAAATTTGCTTTTTAATAAAGAATTTATATATATGAAAATATTTTATATTCTAATATATTATAACAAAATAAAATTTTGTAAATTCACTTTTTTGGAAAATATTATAATTATTTTGTAATATAAATTATTTTCATACAAAGATTGACCCATTAATTATTAGCATAAACATTATTTTGATAATTCTCAAAACAACAATCATAATTAAAATGTAATGATGATCTAGAAATATTTTATTAGAAGTTATAATAAAAGTATTTTTGCCATATTATAATATACAGTCAAACCCCGATAAAACACTACCATCCATTTGGGGATGATTTTGGTGGTTAATCGGGGTTGGCAGTTTATTGAAAGCACGTCTGGTATAGAAATGAAAATGAACTCCGAATTTATTAAATTTAATAAAATACAGTACATTTATAATTAGCATCCAACCTATAATTTCTAAAAAACTGTATATTTTACAGTGTAGTATATGTACAGTACTATATAGAAAACAATGAGAAAAATTTTGGAAAGCAAATGGACATGATGGACTTCACCTACAGCAATAGATCGCTGGCGCATTTCAAATAACAGAGGAGATTTTCGCAAGCGTTGCAGCATGGTGAAACATTTTTTGTTTTTCATATTTTACACCCCTTTCCAATCAGGGAGATTACTAAGGGGTGGGGCCAGTTCAACTATGGGCTGCATTCATACCCATGAAGAGGGGCCTGATGGTGAAAGAAGATGATCTGGCCGCTCTTCATGGCAGTGCTGGGCTAGGCCCAGCATCCTGCAAAAGCTTTTCGGGAGATACCAAACCCAGGAACCCAGGTCCTCCTATGTGGCTGCCATGGTGAAACATTAATTAATAACACTTCACATCATGTGACAAGTCGTCATGGAAACCATCTAATTCTTACAATCTTAAATTTTCTACAACCTAGGTGCCACACTTTTTTCTGGCAGAAACCTTTAAATCTTTCTTAACTTTCCTATATCCTTGTCACTTCCTTCTTCATTCTTCGATAGGTGAAGATTTAGAGGGTGTACCACCCTCTAAATCTTTCGTTCAACTATACCAACTACAACCTAGGTGTGAACCAGACTTAAAGAGACACATGATTAAACATTAACTCCATCTTTTCTACCTCTAATTACAAATGAATCCAGAGAGCTTTTAACATATACAGTATTGATAAACTTCGGGATGTGAGTTATCTTACATGCCCCTGGCGGATTAACAAGGACAAATATAATACCAAAAGAAATATTTGTTTAGACGTTTTTATTGGTGGATGGCAGATGGTGTTTTATCAAAGTTTTCCTATTTCATTAACATAGGGAAGATTCATTCCACCAATTTTTGGCAGTCAGCGAGGATGGCGGCTTAACAAGGGGTGTCTTATCAAGATTTGACTGTATATTGTCATAAATAATAAAATTAATCCAATGACATAATTAATAAGATTAATCTGAACAAAATTGGTTTGTATTTACTATTCTTTGCCATTGGATTAATTTTATTATTTATGACATAATTAATAAGATTAATCTGAACAAAATTGGTTTGTATTTACTATTCTTTGCCATGCCTGTAATAAAATCAAGTCTATTTATATATACAGGGTGAACCAAAATGAACGCAACAGCAGCGAAAAAGTTAAAGTCTGGTGTAAGTTAAAAATCGTATTTATATCAGCTGGTATGAAATAAGAATTCAGAAAAAATATCGAACGTTATTGTTTACAGTGAATGAATACTCCAAACAAGAAAAAGTGTAGAAAATTGAAAAATAAAAAAAAAGTTAGAAACGGAATATAAACCAATGATGATAAACCAGAGTAAGATGCATCGACAGCTGCCGCCATGTTGATTCAGTCGCGCTACGCGTTTCATGTCATCACGTGATCAACACGATGACTCATCGTTTCCTAGGCTTATTTAAATTAGACGAAGTTGACACGCGCTACTTCGAATATTATCAAATAGCTAACGCGTTTTTACTTATTTCATTTTCCAATATTAACTTATTCTTGTAGTTTGTCAAATATCTTTTATATAAAAATGCCGAATAACATGTAATTATTATTTTACTTCTTTCAATGAAAGAAAAGCTGCCTTTTATGATACAGTACATATTTAAAAGAAAATTTTAAACAAAAAAAATTATCTGGCTTTATAATAAAGTCACTCCGATTTTATTATTCATATATGTACTTAGCTATATACAGTATAAACAAATAATTTATTTCTTAAATTTATATTTTAATATTTTCCTTACACTTCTCATTAAGGTAGGCTGTAATCTGTGCTAATGGAAGTACATAGCGCTAAATCCGCTTTAAATGCACGAAGCATTGTGTATCTAAATTACGTCTGTGAAAAAAAGAATAACATTTTATGTAATTCTAAATGCCACAAAAGCCTACCTTGTAAAAATAAATAAGAGGTACCTAGTTGTGTTTTTCAACTTTAAAAATTTTTTACTTTGTATTTTATGTTGAACTTCGACTAATAAAAATATTAAAATATTTGTCCATAAAAAATAAAAAATT
>AYEL01063780.1:0-17192 GCA_000484575.1 Olivierus martensii
TTGTATTTTTAAATCCGCAAAGGTAAAAATTGTAATTTTTATTTTAAATCCTATAACACAAATTTTTCCAAACTATGGAGCGCATAAGAATAAAAAAAAACATCATTATTCAGACAAACAAGCAAAAATAAATTCAAATCGGTGTCGAAAAACAATGAATCAGCAAAAGGGTTATAAATACAGTACATATATACATATATCCAAAAAGTTGTTTCTGTAGCTGTTTTAAAGACAAAATATCGATCTCATTTAGTAACTAAAAAAGAATTACGAGTAGCGATATCTTTAATGCTATCCAAATTTAAAAGAATTTATACTGAAAAACAAGCTCACCTAACGCATATATTCTATTTTTCGCTTTTTTGGTAAGATTTTCTTAATTCTATTAAAAATTATTAAATCATAATAAATATACATGTTTTTTATATATAAGAATTTTCTTTATACAAAATATGGTATACTGTTTTGTAGTATTAAATGTAAGTTGAAAAGTATTTATAAAATTATACTATTATAAAAATGAGGCATATCAATTTTTTTGTGTAAAAGGGGGCGCAGGCATAGAAAGTTTGGTAACCATTGCATACAAAAATAATCGGAGTTTAAATACAAATTGATATATAACATGTTATAGTTATTGATATTGGTAGTGAGAGAACGGATTTTATAGTATGGAGTTTTGATTTTGGCCGTAAAAAATAGAAGTGCTGAAAGAGAACAAAACACTAGTAACCAGCTGAAAATTGGCAAAACAACTTCTTATGAGTTGAAGGAAAGACATCAGAATATACGTGGTTTTCATTTACCTTCAGTTTAAACGAGTATTATGGAATATTTTTTCTTAGTATGCCAAAAATATGAAAATAAAAGCCAAGTACAAATGACTAAACATTGAGTAACATTACTCACCAAACAATTTATTTGGTACTCAAAAATATTATATTTACAATTAAAAGATCAATGTGAATTATGTGCATTAATAGTAATGTTATTGAAGAATATACAGATAGCACCTATAACAGTCAGATTTTAAATGTGATAATTTAGTACTCTATTATTAAAGTCATCAGAATATCCTAAAAGATTTTTTTTAGGGCAAATATATTTTTCTTATAGTATAATTGCACATCAGACACATCACAAAACAGAGAAGTCATCGTCAAATAATTGTTACTATCATGCTTTAATATCTTTTAGTGATTTTAAAAGTTACAGTATATACCAGGATACTAAGAAAAAAACAACAATCTCCAATTCTTAATCATCTTTTGTGAAAATTTACTAAAAGAAATTGCACGTCAAATAATTGTTAATATCATGCTTTAATATCTGATAGTGATTTTAAAATGTATAGTATATACTAGGATACTAACAATTAAGACAAAAACAACAATCTCCAATTCGTAATTATCTTTTGTGAAAATTTACTAAAAGAAATTGCAAAAATTTTTAATGAGAGATTTCATTTATTGTATAATATAATATTGTATACGAGTTTATATATTTTTATAAGAACGTATAGTATATACCAGGATACTAACAATTAAGACAAAAACAACAATCTCCAATTCTTAATCATCTTTTGTGAAAATTTACTAAAAGAAATTGCAAATATTTTTAATGAGAGATTTCATTTATTGTATAATATAATATTGTATACAAGTTTATATATTTTTATAAGAATTTGCATATTCTTATTATTAATTCTGTCATAATAATTACCTGATTACCTCTTATATTTTTATCATATAGTATATTTATTTATTTTTATATTTTCAGTTTTTTAACATTACGAATGCAGTATTTTGAGACGGAACCTCTCTTTTGATCAATTTAAACGTAGAAAGTGATATAATCGCATGTTACCTATATAAAAATATATATAGAATATATATTGACTTGAACAATTAGATATTATTATACAGTTTTTCATTTTTATATCATGGTATATATTTTGCAGAAAGAATACGAAGAATGGTTGGTGGTTATCCAGCTAGTATTAGAAATTTCCCGTTTATGGTAAGCAACAGAAGTTTTTCAATATTGAGAAATATTTTTAAATATCATGAAAAATAAAAAACAAAAATTTTTTATTTTTAGATGTCCATTTTAAAAAACGATCGTAAATTTGTTGGTGCATTTTCACTGATAACTTACCAAACTGCAATTGGAGCTGCACATACTATATACAGGCAAAGTATATTTAATTTTCTATAGAAATAATTATTATACCCTTTACAAAGAAAGATGACCTGCCTTATATGGAAAAGAGCTTATGTATTGCAAAGGTCAAGTCATCCAATAGAATAGCCGATTTCTGTTTCGTTCATCCAATAGCAGTTTACCTTTTATCATCGGTAGCAATTTGAAATGTTTATTATCTTTTAAAAAGTTTTCGAATTAATACTTCATATTTTATGGTTGTGTTATTAAATATTAAACAAAATTTCTAATCGCTTAAAATTAAATGAATACAACGAATGATGTCACCGTCCATTAGTATTTAGCAGTAATGGCGGATAGTATAGTCACGGTCTGTACATTTATAGACCATGGTATAGTTGTTTGTAAGCGAGGAGAAACATTGCACAGTCAAGCTAGAAATATTATTTTAAACGTATATAAGTATTTTGGACGGCAGAAATCTATTCGAAACGACATTTTTAACGAAACTTCATTGTGTTTCTGTATCAACAATTAAAAGAATTGTTGATACAGTAAAAATTTTTAAAATAAATTTTCAAATTATAATTAATTTTAGCATTTATAAAGTAAAAATTGAAATATTTTAATCTGATTACTATGTTTTAATTCAAAGATCAAGTTGAAAATGGTAATAAATTCTCTACTGCGATTCGTTTTACATTGTATCACTTATAGTTAATCCTAACTGAAAAGACTCTTCCATCATCGAATTTGGCCTTGAAAGTTCTTTCTTTGAAAAGGGTTTTTTATAGGTAGTGTTGGTTGTTGGTTTTATAGGAGTTTATAGGTTTGTACCTATAAAAACCCTTTCTTTGAAAAGGGTTTTTTATAGGTTTTTATAGGTAGCACCACTGCTCTATAGTATCAAATCTATTGAAAATTATATATTGATTCACTGTTTCATATCATTCGGGCAGTTATGCTATTAAATTTAACACAACACAAATCAATTATACTAATTATATCTTTTTACTACGTTTAGTCATCGAACTAATCAGTTATCTGGAAGAGTGGGAAATACTAATAAATATAGAGGAACGAAAGTGAAATTTTTAAAGCGAGTTATTCATCCAGGTTTCGACTATTCAGTACGAGTATTTCATAATGATATTGCACTTTTAATTCTTAAACGTCCAGTTACAAATATACCTAACGTAAGTCCTATTGCTTTGCCATTGCCACATCGCACATATGTTGAAGGAACTGCCAAGATGGTTGGATGGGGAAGAATAAGCCCAAGTAGGTAAAATTTTTCAAATTTATATACAGTATAATTCTTTAAGAAATAATTTATTTCATAATAATACTCTAATGAAATTTGACTACATAACTATATTTATTTTGAAAAGAAATTGAAAAACTAATTATTTAAGACAAACAATGGTAAGTAGTTTGTGGATGATTACGTAATAAAACACTTTTTATCTTGGAACCGAGTTAAGTTCCAGCTCCCATGTCTCCACTTTTTAAGGATGGATCCAAGCCCACCGTTGACCCAATCATTCAAATTTCCAGTTGGTCCAGGTGAGGAAACAAAAGGAAACAGAAAGAAAAACAAAGAAATATCGAAAGAACAGAAGAGAAAGAAATCTGGAACTGTGTACAATAATGCCCCACAAAAAGAAATGCAGAAACCTATTTGAAGAACCTCATCATGAATGTTGGCTCGCTCTTATTGTGCTCTAAAAGTGGACGCGGCCAGATACATTTCTTGTACGATTTTGCAGTATAATTCAAATTAATCTAACGATCTTAGATGATGTTTGATTCGGCGGCATACTTAACGACTGTTTTCGAGATTCCCGTCAGAAAATCTCGATTTACGATTCCCGAATTTTTTTTTCGAGATACCCGATTCTCAAAAAATTCTCATAAAACTCGGGAATTAAAAAATATTCAGACGGAGTCATATCTTAATAATTTCATAGCGATATATTAATTATTTTGGCCCTATTTTGTCTCTACCATATCTTCGAGTCAATAAATTAAGCCGATAACTGACTTGTGAGTAGTTTTTCTGTGTCACTTCTACTTATCTTATATTTAAAAAAATTATCTAAAATATTCACAAAATAATACTTAAAAGAGGTATATAAAACTTAATATAACAACAGATCAATAAATTATAGAAAAATAATTCATTTTATTGCAACTTTAAATATTTCTGCCGTTGTACCGCCGTCATATTGTAATGTAGTTAGATATATGATGACGTTTATATAAGTCAAGTCAAAACTATGAAATACAAAATTTTTCATTTTAAAATTTCGACAAAATATTACATATATTTTAATGCAACATAGATAATTTATTTATATAAACCGAACACATTAAGTAACTATATAATATTAAAATTTTCAGATGTGACAACTGTAGATCTCAGACAAGCAGATGTAAAACTACAAGATCCTAAAGAGTGGAGAGATGAAAAGATTAATCACTTGTTAACTGGTCTGGAAATTATCCAAGTTTCAGAAACTGTTTGCGCATTGAAGGTAAAAATATAAAACGAGTTTACTAATAATTTAATAAATAAACATAATTAATTCAAAAATATATTTATTTATTAGGGCGATTCTGGTAGTCCATTAATATATACAGATGATAGAGGAAGAAGAATTCATATTGGCGTGCATTCTATTTCTCGCCATAAGGTTAAAAAACCTGACGTTTATATGTCGACAAGTGTTTATTACAATTTCATAAAACAAAAAAGTAAAGGTGATTTAACATTTTATTGAAGTGAATTGAATTATGTATAAACAATTTGATAAAAAAATAAAATATATAAATAAGAACTTCTATGTCATATTTTCCATTATAAAGAATCAGCATTACTTTCAATTACTAAGAATAACTTAGTTTATTATTTTTATTACATGTTTGCATTAATCACAGAACGAGTTGAATAAATCTAGAAAATCTAGTAACTTTTATGAGTATAATATAATAAATATTATTGGAAATTATTAACAAAATTGTTATTGTTATTACTAGATTAGTTTTAGTTAAATCGGATATTTCTGATGAGATTGACTATAATTGGTGGAAGACTCTTTTATAGCCTATACACGCTACAACGACGGTTCAATAAGAAGGATGGAGAAAGAGGGTTAACGAACCGAGAGCGAAATCCTGCTGAAAAAACGTTCGTTAAGTTAGGCCGACCTATTTTTCAAATTTTATAATACAGTGGATTCTGCTTAATTGGGACACCGGTTAATTGGGACAGTCGCGTAATTGGGAAAAATCTCAAAGAAAGAAAACCAAACTAATAAACTAATACAAAATTTAAATGCTTAATTGGAACAACTTTTCGCTTAATTGGGACAGTAGCAGAAAAGGAATTTTCAATTTTTGATATATTTTAGGGATTTTTCGGAAGTATGGCTACCAGTGCCGGATTACCCATTAGGCGAAGTAGGCAATTGCCTATGGGCCCCACGCTTTTTAGGGGCCCCGCAACATTAGATTAAACTGTATATAATATATATATATATACATATACACAAAGAAATCCTTAAATGAAGAAATTTTGATTACAACAAAGAAATATTTGTTACGTCGTCTTGCAGAACATAGAATTCCAAGATGTTCTAAAAGATTTCACTGACAAAAAATTGAGAAAACCAAATATTTAATTATTTTTAATATTTTTATTGTATATAATATTTAAAGTAAGAGTTTGAGGTAAACATGGGTACATAAGTAAGAAGTAATATGTACTTTACTTTTAATAATTATCGTTTATTTATATTTTATAGTAATTTGTTGATAATTTGTTATTTTTTGTGCAATAAAATTACATTCCTAATTTCCTGTTGTGTAATAAAATCATATTCGTAAAATTATTAGGTGATAGGGCCCCGAGATTTCTACTGCCTAAGGGCCTCCATCTTGTTTAATCCGGCACTGATGGCTACACATACATACACTAATCTTTGCCAAGATGTCAAGAAAGGATTTTACACTCAAGTAAAATTACTTGGCTGAATAAAATTAAAATCCAGCCATTTAATACAAGCTAGCGTAGACTCGCTGAAATAAACCAAAATCTACCATAGCGCGTCTTTTACAACAAGAAAATCAATTGCGTGAGGAGTGGGCATTACAGAAAGAAATTCCATGAACATTCAAAAGAAATCGTGATGGAAAGGATTCAGAAGTCGAAGAAGCATTAGATCAATGGATTTCTATAGTTAGCGGGCGAATTACAATATTTATTTAAAAAAAATTTCCTTTACTTAAAATGTCTATGAAAAGGGAGGTAACTATACTAAATCACGTGATCAACAAAGTTTACGTCAAAAAGTGACGTGTATGTCAATCATCTCTAATCACGTGACATCTCCCACCTCCTTCTGTAAAAATGGTTGGCATCATCCGCGTTGAGAAAGAATCCACTCGATATTGTCGAAGTATGAATTGTAGACAAATAAAATCAAAACACGTTGATTTTAAATCAATGTAGATTGCGTTAATTGATTTGTAAGTATAATATTTTTACAAATATTGCTTATTTCGAGGGTGGAAGTTCGAACCTTAACCCTGCACGAGTCTGTTCGTCTGTTCCCCGACTACGATTTTGGGTTTAAAATTTAATCCGACTTATACATACAGGAGGAGGCATCAAAATCACCTATAAAATAGAAAATACGGGGCAAAGCATAATTAAAAAGTCAGAAGGGATAATTTTGACGTGCAATGGACCACGAGGAAACAGGCCAAAACTACTTAATCCCTTCGCCTAATATATAGAAGCAGCAATAGAGAAAGAGGCTAGAATGAATCTTATGAAAATCAGAGAGAAGCTTCTTGAATATGAAATTAAGTATGTCTTCCATAAGAAATGCATTGTATATATATGGTATTACTTCCCAGGATTGAGCCAATTACATTATGGACATGTTTCTCTTGTTATCAGCCGTATCTATATACTAGCCAACCACTGCACTAAATTTAATACTGTATATAATATTAATACCTGAATATATTTTTCTCATAAAAATTTGTATTAATTTGAAAATATCAAGAAATTTATTTTCATATATCAATATTATACTCGTTTATTCACTATCCTTTCTCTACCATTTTGTTAAAGTGTTCGTAGCCGAAAATTTGAATATACGTGCAAAAGGTTTAAATAAATTTGCAAAAAGTTTAAATATATTTGCAAAAAGTTTAAACAAATTCACGCCAGTTTAAATACATTTGCAAAAGGATTAAATCAGTTTGTAAAAGGTTGAAATAAATTTGCCAATGCTATATAACAAAATAATACATTAATGCAACATAGATAATTTATTTATATAAACAGAACACATTAAGTAACTATATAATATTAAAATTTTCAGATGTGGCAACTGCAGATCTCAGACAAGCAGATGTGAAACTACAAGATCCTAAAGAGTGGAGAGATAAAAAGACTAATCACTTATTAACTGGTCTGGAAATTATCCAAGTTTCAGAAACTGTTTACGCAATGAAGGTAAAAATATAAAACGAGTTTACTAATAATTTAATAAATAAACATAATTAATTCAAGAATATATTTATTTATTAGGACGATTCTGGTAGTCCATTGATATATACAGATGATAGAGGAAGAAGAATTCTAATTGGCGTGCTTTCTAATTCTCGTCATAAGGTTAAAAAACCAGACGTTTATATGTCGACAAGTGTTTATTACAATTTCATACAACAAAAAAGTAAAGGTGATTTAACATTTTATTGAAGTGAATTGAATTATGTATAAACAATTTGATAAAAAATAAAACATATGAATGAGAACTTCTAGGCCATATTTTCCATTATAAAGAATCAGTATTTCTTTCAGTCAATAAGAATAACTTAGTTTATTATTTTTATTACACCAAAATGTAAAGATAACGATGTATGATTATTTCGTTTTGATTTTGCATTTTTACACCTGTTTCCAATCAATGAGATTACTAAGAGGCGGGGCCAGTTCCAACCACTGGTTGCACCCACTGCCGTAGAGGGAATCAGATGGTGAAAGATGAGGCCCAGAACCCCGAAAAAAATATTTCAACTGATGCCGGACCGGGTCCTCCAGCGAAACGCATTACCACTCCGCCATCCGGTCTATAATGTAATTATTCTTACTCTAAAATTACTTCAATACGTTAATTATAAAAATATTCAGTTGCATATATGATTCTGTTCTTTGAAAATATTTATTATAAAATCTTATACAAGATTATTTAAAGAAAAATATCCTAGTTTTGAATGTGGTTTCTTCAAAAAATTGGATAGACTTTATAGTCAAATTGAATGTGAATATATAAAGGTCGCTACCTAATTAATTGACTTATTAATATTAAAGATTATTTAACATTAGTTGGGGCCTGCCTTCTTCAGGGAAACTAAGTGCTTATTTATTTATTATATACATCGATCATATTTCTAACATATTTATATATTATACGATGGTACTTCTCTAACTTTAAGCAGATTGATATGTAACTTTTGTTAAATGACATTATGTTTCTTGCTTTTTTTCCTATCTCGCTACAACATAAGATTTCAATTGGTCACCACTGCTGCTTTTTAATAATTTAATAATTAATACTAATAATTTAACAATTATAATTTTCAGGACGATTGATATGAAACTTTGGTTAAATGGCATTATGCTTCTTGCTTTTTCTCCTATCTCGCTACAACATAAGATTTCAATTGGTCACAACTGCTGCTTTTTAATAATTTAATAATTAATACTAATAATTTAACAATTATAATCTTCAGAATAAATAATATATATTAATAAAATTAGTAGATTCTGTTTGAAACAAAATGATTAAGACGGTCTTGTTCAATAAAATATTTATATAACATTTTATTGTACTTTATAATAAGAAAAACATTGAACAAGTTCATATGAAATTTGATATTATAATTTTTCTTACCAGTTAGTAAAATAAAAATCTCGAATCTCTTAATTTTGTTTAAACTTTTAAAATGTTACCTGCACCTACGTAACATTAAATATTTTGTATACAGTAGAGTCTCCCTAATCCGACACATATGGTTCCGGGGCTTATCGGATTTCAGAGATTTGTCGGATTATTGGATGTTCAATGAAAAAAATGGAACTACACAAACGAAAACGATCAGTTTATTAAGATTTTCCTGTCACTGCTCTTGCTATTCAAATCTTTCACAAACTCCTCAATTTTATCCCGATTTTTTCAATGTCATAAATGGTGGTTGGTCCAATATCATAAAACGAAGCCAAATCACTAAACTTTTCTTCCAAGTCAAATTTCTTAATTATTTCTGCCTTTTCGACCGCAATCATTGTTTTCGTTTTACACTTTTTTCCGATCTGTCACATTATGTAAAGATAAATAATAAATACTGATACAGTTAAAAACACTATTTTACAGCAAACATTGTACTGAAAAATTGGTCTAACTATAACGCTTCCGCAACTAACGAATAGCGACTGACAATTTGTTTACGTCAATTTCTGTTTCACACAGGGACAAGTTGTGACACGAAAATTTTACGTAGGCGGCGCGACGGTTCTCATAGTGTCGGACTATTGGAACTGTCGGACTGGCGAAGTGTCGGACTACAGAAACTCAACTGTATATGTACATAGGCTATATACATACAGTGCCGGATTTAAGCCGATTGCACCCAATCGGGCCCCGCGCTTGAGGGGGCCCGTTTTCTCAAAGTTTATATAATTAAATAATGTATTAAGAAAAAAATTTTTAAATATATCTATCGTTTTTCAATATTCCCGGAAAGTATAAATGGTACGATATAATAAAGGAAGTTACGGAAGATTGCAATTACCGAAAACGTCCACAAACTCAATTAATTACTTTTTGCATTGAGCCCTACCACCATATTTTGAGTAAAGGACAGGGGAATTTTCTGTACAGGGTAATTATAAATTAATTAATCCTAATCATATCTCTCTGGAGTGGGTTATAATTTCAGAATAAATAATATATACTCGTATTAATAAAATGAGTAGATTCTGTTTGAAACAAAATGATTAAGACGGTCTTGTTCAATAAAATATTTATATTAACATTTTATTGTACTTTATAATAAGAAAAACATTGAACAAGTTCATATGAAATTTGATATTATAATATCTTTTCTTACTAGTCAGTAAAATAAAAATCTCCAATCTCTTAATTTTGTTTAAACTTTTAAAATGTTACCTGCACCTACGTAACATTAAATATTTTGTATACAGTAGAGTCTCCCTAATCCGACACATATGGTTTCGGGGTTTATCGGATTTCAGAGATTTGTCGGATTATTGGATGCTCAATGAAAAAATTGAATTACACAAACGAATATGCTCAGTTTATTAAAACTTTCCTGTCACTGCTCTTGCTGTTCAGCCCGATTTCATGATCATGATAAATATTTTCAACAGGTGTGACTCGAGATTCAAACCCGGGACCTCCAGAGTGGAAAGCCGAAAGGTTTCTACGTAGCCAAACCAGCCGACAAAAATGGTTCTTTATTTATAAATGTTACTTATTTTATTTATACATATAAGACATATTTTCAGGGGCCCCGCGAAAAATATTCTAATCGGGCCCCGCACTAACTAGATCCGAGCACTGTTTAGAGTATGCTCATAAATTTCATTGGTCTGTTCCATTTACTAATTTACTATATACATATAGTTTACAAATATGTTGATTACATTATAATACAGATCTTATGGCAAAATTAAAAAACAATCGTAAACATTTTGTATGACGTCATGTAAATTAAATAGATCTAATAGAATACCATTCTGGTTTCAATCACTTGAAACAAATACAGCGATAGAGAGAAAATTCTAAAAAAATACAACAGTTTCTCTGTTTTACAAACGGACAAGTTGTGACACGAAAATTTTACGTAGGCGGCGTGACGGTTTGCAGTGTCGGACTATTGGAACTGTCGGACAACAGAGACTCAACTATATATGTACGAAGGCTATATACATATAGTTTATACATATGTTGATTACATTATGATACAGATCTTATGGCAAAATAAAGAAAACAATTCTAAACATTTTGTATGACGTCATGTCAATTTGAATAGATTTAATAGAATACCATTTTGGTTTCAATCACTTGAAACAAATACAGCGATAGAGAGAAAATTCTAAAAAATACAAAGCGATCATTAAAATGTAAATTAATAAAACACAATGCTCGCAGTGCAATCATGATTGATTGTTTTTTGTTAAAATACCTAAAGCAGTTATCCTGCATTCTTATGGTTTTGAGCAATAAATTTATTCTTCGATATTTTTATTGCAGTTATTCACTGGATTATTTTTGTATATAATGCAAACGTAATTGTGTCCAACACGATGATATATTGTATTTGAAATCAGTACTTATAACGATTGATAAAGTAGACATGTTTTTTTAATTAAACAAAAAAATTTAATCAAAAATAATAAATTACTTCTATATCAGAAAGTGAATGATTCGAAGGTACAATTTTACATAGTTATACCAATATGAAACTTGAATCACTAGAAGGAGAGAAACCAGTAAGAGTTTTTTCGATTTGTGACATTATGTAAAGATAAATAATAAATACTGATACAGTTAAAAACACTATTTTACAGCAAACATTGTATTGAAAAATTGGTCTGACTATAACGCTTCCGCAACTAACGAATAGCGACTGACAATTTGTTTACGTCAGTTTCTCTGTTTTACAAACGGACAAGTTGTGACACGAAAATTTTACGTAGGCGGCGTGACGGTTTGCAGTGTCGGACTATTGGAACTGTCGGACAACAGAGACTCAACTATATATGTACGAAGGCTATATACATATAGTTTATACATATGTTGATTACATTATGATACAGATCTTATGGCAAAATAAAGAAAACAATTCTAAACATTTTGTATGACGTCATGTCAATTTGAATAGATTTAATAGAATACCATTTTGGTTTCAATCACTTGAAACAAATACAGCGATAGAGAGAAAATTCTAAAAAATACAAAGCGATCATTAAAATGTAAATTAATAAAACACAATGCTCTCAGTGCAATCATGATTGTTTTTTGTTAAAATACTTAAAGCAGTTATCCTGCATTCTTACGGTTTTGAGCAATAAATTTATTCTTCGATATTTTTATTGCAGTTATTCACTGGATTATTTTTGTATATAATGTAAACGTAATTGTGTCCAACATGATGATATATTGTATTGAAATCAGTACTTATAACGATTGATAAAGTAGACATTTTTTTAAATTAAACAAAAAAATTTAATCGAAAATAATAAATTACTTCTATATCAGAAGGTTAATGATTCGAAGGTATAATTTTACATAGTTATACCAATATGAAACTTGAATCACTAGAAGGAGAGAAACCAGTAAGTCAAAATTCGCCAAAGGACTATAGCTTAAATCATTTTCAGAAATGTATGGCTATGAAGATTCATGGTGTTATTCTGTTCAAACTGATTAAAATTATTCTTCCAAGACTTCACACGTGATTCTATTTCGTTTCTATTTTATTGTTTATGATAAACATGCTAATACAAAACTTCTTTTAACATTAAAAAAATTAGAATATTACCACATGATAAGATTTGAAAATTATTGCCAATTGTCGATAATACAATCGATAAGCAGCAGATAACTAACTGATAGTTAAAAAGTATTTGTAAAATTCAAACCATATTAACCTGCCGGTAATAGCAGCAGTTAAAATTAACCTATAGTTAGCTAATAGGAACTTTAACAAAATTGTAAAGCTGGCCCTAAGTATTACACTTTTCATATAGATTTATTTCTAATCAATGTATATGTATATAATTTTATATTTACATATAAAATTAGTTTTTAGAAATGACAAACTATATAGAAGTGGAAAAAAATTATTGCATCATGCTTTCATTAATAGCGTATTCAGTTATCCAGCCGTCTTCTGGCGAAATATTGTAGTACTGGCGATATTAACAATAGCGAGCAATACAAATTACATAAAAATACTAAATCTATCACAAATATATCACAATTGGATATGCATTAGTGAGTTACAGTTATGAGTCAAGTGGGTTATTGCTCCAAATAATATTGTAGAAATTTAAAGAATGGAAGCAAATAAGCTGATTAGATAAATTTTCAATCTGAAAAAACAAATACGTAAATCCCTAGTATTTATGTAGTTTTTATTTAGTTTTCCTAGTTTTTAACTAGTATTCACCTAATACAATTATTTCTAGTTTAAGGTTCTGATGCAATAATTTGCGGGTATTTTTAAATTCCAACAAACTTATAAGATGAGGCAATAATTTTTTCCACTACTGTATTTGAAGGATATAGACAAGTTATCAGATTGTGGGAAAGCATTGGCCCAGCAGGAAAACATAATTCTTGAACATATAACAAAAATAACGTGGGAGAAGTGACATCATAAGCATCGATACACAGATATATTTACATCACGTTTAATGTCTTTGAGACATCCTTTAGTGGCCTTTTATTTTTTCCTACTATTATTAACAAAAACCGACGTAAAGTTGAAAATGACGTAAATCGAATTGACTTAAAATGAGGTATGACTGTATTGAATTTTGGAATGTATATCTGTAAAAAGATGTAGTTATAATGGATCAACTCTCCTTTGTCCAAGGAAAAAATAGCTATGCAAAATTAAAATAAATAAGGAAAAATTTGAAAAAGATACAAAAATTATTCTACACTTATCTATTTTAAATCAATTAAAATTTTAATATGTTAAAATAGTTAAATTAATAATTAGGATTAATTAGATTTTTCATCATCTTCCAAAGATTTATGGATTTATGTGCTAAATTAAATAAAAGAAATAATAAAGATATGAATATTCGTAAAGAATTATTACCTTTATTAGCTATCTATTTTAGAAATAAAAGTAATACCACAAAGAATAATGATAATATTTATAATTTTAGAAATATTTTTCGATTCAGGGTGTCCATAATTAAAGTTCCCCTATCAGAACTGCCTACAGTCGTTACTATTCATCATAAAATCTTATATCATATATTTTTCCTCTCTTTCAGACGTATTTAAAATTAAAATAACTTATATTTTAAAATTTTTCCCCTAGCCAAAACAAGAAATATTATTTTGATAATGTATTGAACTCCTATATGATATTTCTTAAACTAAAAATAATTATTCATAAATTATTCAATCTAGGATACATTTGATATATTTCTGATAAACAAATCATGAAGTCCCGGAACATAAATTAATACGTAAATTTATCTGAATTTATCGTTAGCACTTAGGAAAGGTAATTTCCTATACTGTATTTTATTACTACTATAGATGGATTTTACCTTTCTAAATTTTCCGTCATCTTAATCGTAAAAATGTGAGAGGTTTTTATTTAAATTATTTAAATTTCAAAGTTCTCATTACATCAAATAATTTTTTATTTATACATTAAAAAATTTTTATTCGAAATGCCACTGATAAGCGCAAAAAAAAACGTTATTGTTTTCGTCCGCGACAGGATTCGAACCTGCAATCTTCTGATTCGAAGTCAGACGCCTTATCCCTTAGGCCACACGGACTTATTCGTTTTCCTCTCATTTTCATCAAAATAATTTCAAATCGAGAGACACTTGGCATGACGTGTATCATCTCATTCGCAACCTCGCCTTGTCTCGCATATTATAATTTATGATATGATTTAATTATAAATATTTTACCGTTAATTCATTTATCTTCAATTACGGCGCGATGTGTACAGTAGCTATTACTATTTATTAATGCAATGTTTTACCTCTGTCCAGGATTATATTTGCTTAACCTCTTCCGGAATAGTTTAGTTAGAAAGACCATATACGAATATTGTCTTATGGTTATCGATGACTTTTTCTTCTATCAATAAAATATCTAGCTCTAAAAACAAGATTGTTTTGCATATAAGTGAAATTTGGTATCTGATTTATTTTATCATCCGGATTGTTTGAAAATAATTTCTAGAACAGAAAATAAATAATTATTCACACCAGCATTTATAAAAAAGATATATATTCAATTAAAAATTTTAGTGGGATAATAGCAAAATTGGATTAAGAATGATATTTGAACTGTATTCATAAATAATCAATATCAAGGCTGTCCAACATGCGGCCCACTGCTGTACTGAATGCGGCCCAACTTAAAATTGTAAACTTCTTTAAAACATTGAGATTTTTATGTACTTAATGAAGTTTTTATTATTAAAATATCTATCTACATTTCCTATTTCCATTTTCTAAAATATCTCTTATTTCAGTGATTTAAACTTCTTGACCTTTTCAATGATTTTTTAAAAATTTCTGAAAGAAAAGAAGTCAAAGATTATTGTTACGACATTTTTGCCTATTTGTCGTGGTGGATGTCATATATTGTACATTTTTTACTAAAATTTTGCTTAACAACTATCTTTGTTTGTTGTTTTACGCCCCTTTCCAATCAGTGAGATTACTAAGGGGGGCCAGTTCCAACCATAGGCTGCACCTACACACGTGGAGGGGGATACGATAGTTAAAGACGGGGGTCGCCGCGCTGATCCCCTTTTCAGGAGATCGCGGACTCGGGTCCTCCTGCGTGACATGCGTCCTCCTGCGTCTATTTTATCAAATACGGCAGTAAAGGCTAGTTTTGTTGTCAGTCAAATACTGGCAAAAAAAATGAAACCCTTTGCGGATGGAGAGATGATAAAAGAATGTCTGACTGCTGTTGCAGAAATAGCATTTCCTAATAAAATAAATATTATTTCAAACATTAGTTTATCAAGATTCACCATTGCAAGGAGAATTGAAGACTTGTCCGAGAACATAGCAACAACGCTTCGTGAACGCATTGCAAAATTCGAATACTGTTCTTTGGCACTTGATGAGAGTTGCGATATTAGCGATACAGCACAACTGGCTATATTTTTACGTGGTATTGACACCAAATTTAATATTACCGAAGAATTGTGTTCACTGATTCCAATGCAAGGGACTACAACCGGCAAAGACCTGTACGATGAACTAAAGTCTGTGTTGGAAAATTTTTCAATTTCATTAGAAAAGATTATTGGTATATCGACAGATGGAGCACGAGCAATGTCAAGCATGGAGGTAGGAGTATCGGGAAGGCTATTTCAAGACATTAAGAAGGTCACAGGAAGGGAAATATTCGTTAACCACTGCATAATTCACCAGGAAAATTTGTGTGCGAAAAGATTGAGTTTGCCAAATGTCACAGTACCAATAATTAAACTAATCAATTTTATAAAGTCGCGCGCGTTAAATCACCGTGAATTTAAAGAATTCCTGAAAGATTTAGAAACTGAATATGGCGACGTGGTTTTTAATACCGAAGTACGTTGGCTTAGTAGAGGTGCAATGCTAAAAAGAGTATACAACTTAAAAAGCGAAATACAATTGTTCTTGGATATGAAGGGATATGCCTTTCCTCATTTTGGTAATAAAGAATGGATGTGCGATTTTGGGTTTCTTATCGACATGACTCAGCATCTCAATGATCTTAATGTGGAACTTCAAGGCAAAGGACAGTTTATTCACAATTTGTATGATAAAATTCAGGGCTTTGAGCGCAAATTAAAATTGTGGAAACAGCATCTTTTGCAGAATAATGTTTGTCACTTTCCACATTTAGAAAAATAAAACGTTATTACTTCTCAAAAATACGCACAATATGTAGACATTTTAATCAACGAATTTCAATTACGATTGCAAATGTTCAAAGCTGAGAAGACAGTGGTTTCCTTGAAAATGTTTTCCTCGCCATTTAATATCGATATGGATACAGTTCCCGAAGACTTTCAAATTATCCAATAATGCTATTTTTTATAATGTTGGAATTACAGGGAATTTATAAAATATTTGTCAATTTTAATAAGCTATTAGAAAACTTTAGTTCAACGAAATTTATCCTGAATAGAAAAATGAGCATTATGGGAGGTAAATT
>AYEL01063782.1:0-68217 GCA_000484575.1 Olivierus martensii
TAATAATAATAATAATAATAATAATAATAATAATAATAATAGCATTAAATGCTAGCTACACAAAAAATTACCAAAACACATTTTAAAAGACATTTCAATTGACGGCAAATGTAAATATTATGAGACGACTGAAGAAACAATAGAAATTATTATTTATAGAATATATTAGATAGAGAATAAATTATTATTTCTGGCTACAAAACTTTTTGCAAAATTAGACTATAAATACAGACATGATTAAATAGCTACAATCATTCATCAGAAACTAATTACAAAATATAAATTAAAATTATAAACAATTCTATATTATAAATATTTTCCTGATACAGTTCTAAAGAACAAAATACAAAAATTGTATTCTGACAAAGCAATACTTACAGATAAAAAATTTCATTAAACAGAACAGCTATCACATTGATTAACAGAATTTAAAACTATATATTTCATAGACACTTCTAATAAAAATAATTTATGCTCAATATATATTGCAAAAATTATGTACAGTATACATATATAAAAAAAACGTAAAGTATGCAGATTTCTATATAGAAATAAATATTAATAGCATATGGATAAAACAATCACAGTGCAATTGTTTTATCAGCCATTGATGTTGTTCCCAATATTTTGTATCAAAATCTATTTTGATGCAAAGTATTGCTGGACTACGGATCTGTGATTTACAGTTCAGCTAGAGAATCTGCTCTTCAGATGTTAGACCCCATTTACCATCAGGCACTTCGTTTGTGCACTGGGGCATTCCGCACGTCACCTAAACACTAGATTTACAAAGGAACACATACTTAGAATTTAAAAAATCAATCATTTTAAATGATGCTGCAATATAACTTTGTGCCATTTATTCCATTTTTAATTGACAATTTCACTCTGAGTGACATTCATTAAGAAGGTAATATAATGACTTTATTTACCAATAGAACTACCTAACTCTAATATTTCATTATATTTTTGATATCTTGACCAACAATCTCTAGAAAAAGTTTAGAACTCTCATATTTTATTTATGCAGTTTTAAGAGTTATAATAGATCAAGGTCATTAGAGGAGTTTTTAGAAATGATTGTTAATAAACTAAGATAATAGAAGCAGATAATAGATCATAATGGGAAGAGACTGTACCAATATGAAAATTTTTAGATATATTTAGAACATATAAGATTATATTTTTTATATCTCAGTTTTTCTGAATTTGTTATAATCCAGGATTTTAGTATAATGAAATTTTGGTAATTTTTTGTAAAAATTAAACAAATTTTATTAATTTTTTATTGCTATATAAAATATAGCAAGTAGAATATAAAGTACAATGAAATCACACTATCTATAAACACAGCTCTGATCTGTCTAAGGATTTATTAACTACATATTGTGAACTACTACTATAGAATTGTGATGTTTAGTTTTGCCTGTATTGAGATTATAAACTGATCTCATAATTGAAGTTGATTTAATTTATATTAATCATGATCTTATATTTATTATTTTTAATGGTATAGGATATATTTAATTTAAAATAATTTAATAATAAATTTTTTTCAAGTAAAACAACTTTATAATATAATTATTATAATATTTTTCTTTAAAGTTTGTCATGATAGTTGTTTAGAATGTGATGGACCTGAAGATGCTGATTGCACTAAATGTGATAAGGATTTTAATTTAAAAGATGGTGAATGTGTAAAAACTTGTGGAGAAAGGTATTTTTCTGAAAATGGTATTTGTTTTGGTAAGTTTTCTAAAATTATATATAAAATATAGTATTAAAGCAAAATAAATATGCATTGATATATAATTTATCAATGTCAGTTTATATAATAAGTAAAATAATAATTTATATTTAATAAAAATGGAATTTGTTTAGGTAAGTTTTCTAAAATTATATACAAAATATAGTATTAAAGCAAAATAAATATGCAGTGATATATAATTTATCAATGTCAGTTTATATAATAAGTAAAATAATAATTTATATTTAATTATATCATCTTATTTCATCCTCTTCTATCTTTTTTTCTAAAAAGCATATTTCATTATTAAGCTTAGTTAGTTCATATTATTTTTTAAGTGAAAAAATTTCTTTTGTAAATAAATAAATTTTAATAGCATGAAATTTATTTTTTATTAACAGATTGTCATTTATCTTGCGAAAATTGCTATGGTTCTGGCAGTGATGAATGCATATCATGCCCTGCAAATGCAAACCTTTCTTATGATCGTTGCTATACTAAATGTGAACCTGGAAAATATCTTGATTTAAAAGAACATTGTAGAGGTAAGTTACTAATATTAGCTAATATGAAAAATATTGCTATTAATTATTAAAATATTATTGCTAAAATGATTTATTAACATAAAACTTAATTCATTAATTCAATACAGCTTTCATGCAGAAAAAATCTAATTTAATTATTCTTGATTATTTATAAGAATAAATTGAAAACATTATTATAAATAATCAAAAATATGTCTAAGTCCTTGAATTTAAATATATTCTTAATAGAATTATGGATAAACTTAATTTTATGTTTACATAGCATGCTATAATATTTAAAATATGTAAACTAAGTCCAGGAATATAGAAATGTAAAGAAACATACTTGCTAAAACCAAAAATTAAAACAAATTTATCTTTAACCTATGAATAAAAATAGTTTTGGATATTACAATCCTTTTTTAGTTACATATCAGAATAAGAAACACAGAATATAAATTCAGATTTCATTGCATGGTGTCATGCAACAGTTACAAATTTTAAAATGTATAAACTGAACATATAATAATAAATAAATAAATATATTAAAAAATACAATAACAATCCATTAATACATAAAAATAAAGGATAATAAAATTACAAAAAACTCTCATTTTTATCAAGATCTTTTATTGTTAAATGTGTCATTGTTACTAATTACATCATCAGAATTATTTCTGTTTAATAATGTTGAGCTTTTCCAGTCACTGGAAATATATCATGGAACAATAGAAAGCTTCAGCAAGGCGTTGACTTGAATTTGAACACGAAGAAGAATGACATCATTGAGTTTGTGTTCCATGCATGCATTTGTAGAAGAAATCTGCTTCAGCAGGTTGTTTCTTCCCTTAACTTCCCCAGATAGCAACACATGTGTATGACATCATATTCGTTTAATACGCTTGTGCAGAATACGAACATCCTGTGGGGTTTTCTGGATGGAAACAGAAATTCGGGATCCACAGGCTTATGGCCTAAAAACGGTCCACGATCAATGCATGAGTAAGGATGACGAACGAGACCTCCAAAGGATTGAGAACAACGTTGAAATAAATTCAACAGCTTCTTTATTATTTGATTGAAACACACAAGAGAGATTCGAAATTTACATGATCGTTCTCTTGACAGATAAAGGAGAGATATACCTGAGGTTGTTGATGATCATTAACTTGGTTCCTCTTGGTGGCTTGGCGGATGTCAATAGCACAAACAGTCTTTAGTCTCTTTGATTTTATCAGTCTTTAGTTTGTACCCTTTTCACAATTCACTCTTGTTAAAAGACGACTTAAATTCACTTCACTTTTTCCTTCACTTCACTATTTTCCAAAGTATTTTGTTTTTCTTCAATTTCGTGGTGTGCAAAATATAAGTGAACAGAGAGCAGAGCAGCAATCTAGTCAAGATTTTTAATCCAAAACGACTTGTTAAAAGTGAGGTTCCAGCAAAAAGCGATGACTCGTCAAAAGCTTTGATTTGGCAAAAGCCTCCATCTCCTTTGTCTCTGCTCCTTTATACTTCTGACCCCTTTCTCACCTTTCCTTGGGACGATTCTATCTTACATAACTTCTAGATGGCTCGTGGTGTCAAATGTTCGACTTTGCATTGACATCCAAATAAACCATCTAAAATTTATTAGTTCGAAAGAACAATAAGTACTTTGATACATCCTGTTTCTCAGTCAACTGCATCATTAAATAAAATATCATTTTGACCCGTCTTCGTGACAGGAGGGTTTCCGATCCCCACAATCCAGATTTGTGGCTGGTTGATTCATTTTCTCTGTTTTATCAAAATCACTTCAATAGTAACTAGAAAAAATATTTAGATTAAATAAAAATGAAACAAAGCTTTTCCACTCAGGTGAGGTATCCAGAAATTGCCTATAAATATGGTATAAAAGTAGGTCTTCACGTTATGATTTTTAACATTTTTAATACAAAATTTAATTATCATATTGTAGATAGGAACATGCATATGAAAAGATATGGCATTATATTTAGTCATTTAGTTACTATAAACAAAGGTAATCGCCAATGTGAACCTTCCTGCCTAAGCGTCGAATTTGCCATTTTTGACATGTAGAACACAAACGAATGATGTCAATACAGAACCTTTCCTTAACTCACATTTTGACGTGAGAAACTCTCTAGTGATGACTCAAAATGACGCCATGATTTCATCATTCCAGCACTCTACATCATTCTCGTGCTACATGTTCATGTTCCTGAAACTGTCTAATATCTATGACTTCAACACCATCCTATAGAATGTAGCAATTGTTGTATGCCTTTTGGCTTAAAGCAGTGTTGTGTCAGTTTAATATAATGTTGCTCTTAGGTTGGGTATTATTATTTTATAACTTCTTACTAGTTCATCTATGTATTTAAGATTTTGCATACTGTTGTTATCTCTTAAACGCAGGCGTGTCAAACTCATTTTAATTCAAGGGCCATTTAATGAGCCTGTAAGATTGTCGCAGGCCACATTACATTTAAAAATTTTTTAAATGTGATGTGACCCATGACAATCTTACAAATTTTAGAGTAAGAATTCAGAAATATAGATAGGATAATTAAAAATATTGTGTAATCAAATGAACATATTACAAATATATATAATTATTATATAATTGCTTTTAATTACACATGTTTTTAATTTAATTCCTTGCTATCAAACTGTAATTTTCTATTAAGTGTTAAAAGTCACATTTTCTATACAAAAACAAAAGCTTTTCATTAAAATTTTAAAAATTCAAATATCCATAACTATTTACATTTTTAAATGAGGTTATAACACAACAAATAAATCTTTAAGAAGCCCATTAGCGGGTCCTTTATATATGTCCTTCAAAAAGGGATTGTTTGGAACTTGAATTATTGTATTTGTCTATCCAAAAAAAATACTGGTTCTCATTTATGGTTTTTTGTTTTTTGCTAAGAAATTTCGCACAAAACGATGTAGTCCTTGTAGGAAAGCACTTAGTTTGTGTCACCAATCTGAAAGATCACTATCATCTGTCCGTATACGATGATAAGGCCAATCGAAAAATCTCATGCAATTACATTTCATTAAAATCAAACTAGTGTATAATAGAATATGACATAACTACGAAGCAAGAGTTATTTTCTATTATCTCATAAAATATTCTCATTTTCATTTTAGTTAAGAGCATTGGGGGCCACAAAAAATGACATCAAGGGCCGCATGCGGCCCGCGGGCTGCCAATTTGACACCCCTGTCTTAAAGAGATGCTGTAAATACTGTTTTTATCCAGATTGTTTCTTGGTTCTTTATCATTGCAGATTAATGTAAAACATTATCATTGCATTGTTCAGTGATCCTAATGCTAAAATGATGATCAATATATTTCATGGTATTTTTGAGTGCAGGATGCCTTAGGAAGCTCCAAAAACAATTATTGTTCTTTCTGTTATGATCTTTTGAGCAGTGTACATTTTCATTATCAATTTCTCTGTAATATTTGTTCTTAATCTTAAAAATCATCCATGCACTCTCCTTAAAGCCATTTGCAATATATGCCTGTTTTAAAACATCCAGTTCCCTTTAGATATCAGATATGTATGCTCATTCTCTATGTTCTTCATATTAATGATGTAATGCATGAGGCTTTATATTTGAGATTATGTATAAAAGAGAATTGTTAAGTAGGTTTATGATATTATGGGGTCATAATTGGGTTTTAAAAAAAGAAGTTTAACTGCCAAGCGAAGGGAGTTAGTCATGATTTTCTGACACCAGGTGTGAAGATTTATCATGTTCACACCAAATGGTGTTTTTGGAAATTATTAGTACCAAAAAAGAATTTAATAAAAGCATGCAGGCTCCATGACACTCAGAGTCCAGACTATTGGAGGCCCATAGGGATGAAGGTAAATATATTAATATATTAACAATGAAAAAATATTTAATATACAAAATAAAAAAAATTTACATATAGATATAAAAGAGAACAATAATGAATAAAAAGGGTACAATGAAAAATTGCAAAAGAACTTTAATGAAATTAACGAATTTATATTAAATAACAGCAATTCCTATTCCAAAAGGGGTACTTTACACATGACCCATGAACATACCTTGAGAAAGACCTATGTTCTTTGTTTTCTTTCTTTTTCTTTATAAGATTTTTCAGCATAAAACACTTTTGAATTATGATTTGAGAAGCAATAGCAGAAGTGTTGAAGATGCTTGAAAAAGAATGACTGAGAAAGAGAGAGTGTGTTTTAAGTTTTTCCTCTCTAATTTTGTTCACAGTCCATCCAATCACATCAGTGGAGAGAGAGGCTCGAATTCATTTCTGACCTTATTTGGTTAAGTTACACCTCCTCTCTTCCACTGAGATTGGCAGATGGATCTTATTGACAAGATGGCTTACAATAAACCTTATTTCCTCTCTCATGGTATTGCTTTTGGTTTGTATGATTGTTATAAAATTCTTTTCTCTCTCTTCCAACCTAAAGAGTCATTTAAAGTTAAACTTTTCCCAATTGAATTTGTTGATTTTTATAGTTTAAATGAATTTCTTATTTTAATAAATTTTTAAAACATCATATATGTTAAATAATTTTTCATTATACATTTAAAACTAATAAGTTTATAAAATAATTTCTACTATTTATGATTACATATCTTTGCTTAAGTGTTTAAAGTAATAAAATAAATTGCATATATTAAATTAAAAACTAAATAATAATATAAAATTATAAAAGAAAATAGTTCTTGTAAGATGATAATCAGATCTTTAGTTATTTGATGTGACTCCAAGGAGAATTATTGTTGTAGACTTGTCTGTGGTCAGATTCCTTGCTGTATAAGCACTTTAATGCTCAAAAATGGCTATTGAATAATTTGATATAATAAATTTGCAGAATAAATTTAAACTGTAGAAAAAATGTATAGACCACACTCTATAATATATACTTAATAGCATAAAATTCATTCTCTTTAATGACCTACATATCTAGGAAATGCACTTTATGATGATTGATTTATTCGATTTTGATTTTAAGGCTATTTGTGTTGTTATTAATATCAATGTATTCATGTATTGATATTATATCGCAATTATTAATGATGAGAGAAATATCATCAACACATCTCTTATGCATTATTATAGTGATAGATTTTTATGGCCACTTCTTCTTTCTTACATACCAGTACAATATGAATATATTGACAGCATTAGTAATAATACATATGGCCTTAAAAAAATTGCCTCAGACCATTGTGCGAAGGCAATATTTTAAGGAAATGATTGAGGACCAACTATCCACTCACATCATTTGATACACACTTCTATATGCCATGCATGTCATATCATGTATTACTACTCTGGTAAACCACTGCAGAGGTTAGAAATCACAAATTTTTTTCTTGGCTTTGTTTCATAAATGTCATAAATCTGCTATCACAACATGGTAGTGTCTAGAATAATAAAATTATTTAAAATTGTAATAAAATGAATGATTTTTATACAATTTATTGATTTATGTATTATTTTAGTTAATGCATTAATCAGTATTATATGCCTGTTTTAAGTATTATTTTTAATTATTTGCATTTAATTTTCTTTTTGAGATATAAAATTAGTAGTAGTCATGAGGATAAATCATGTGACTCCTCTACTTGATTTATTGACTTGAAGATGTTGCAGGATCAAATTCAGCCAAAAAATTATTGCTATGAAATTTTTAGGGTACACTTAGAATATATCAAATTAAATTTTTATATATAAATTTTACCAGTTTCATTGTATTTTAAATTTTATTGGCATGTTATTTTGGTAATTTTTTATAAAAAATAAACAATGACTTTTTGGCAATTTTTTGGCCCTATATAAAATGTAATTAAAGAAATCACAACAAGCACTTGAAGCAGGATAAAAAACTAATTTATTATTAGATATATTTAAAAAAAATTGCCTCAGACCATTGTGTGAAGGCAGTATTTTAAGGAAATGATTGAGGACCAACTATCCACTCACATCATTTGATACACACTTCTGGTAGGGATGGACTCTGCTCCAAAAAGTTGGAGATCAGTGTTATCAGGGCAAAGCACTTGTGGTGTGTCGATCAGTTGTCCGAGAGCACTTGTGGTGTGTCCGTCAGTCCCGTCCGACAGTTGTGTCCTTCGTCTTGTCTAGATGTCTTCCGTCTCTTAGAAATATTCATCAAATATGTTAAACAACTTTAGAAGAGAAAAAGAAGAAATTGAGACAGCTCTCTCTCAGAAGGTATTGTTTATATCGCGACGAAAATTCGTTAAGGTTAGGACAGGTTACTATAAGTATAATAAGAAGGGTTTCTTTGGTTTTTCTTGAGCTATTAGTATTAGGATTAATAATTTGTATGTCTATTCTTGAAATTATCTGTTTTTGTTCTTAGTGAAGGTTATTTTATATATATTATTGTAGTTTAGTGTCAATAAATGTTTTTGTTGTTATTATTTAAATTAGTCGTATTTATTTCGGTGTTTCCAACAACATCTGAACTCTGGAGTTGTCACTTATCCCCGCGCCAATATTAAAACTCTCGGCCTTATATCCTAAAATCCACATTTGGTGTGAGTGCGAAACTTAATCACACCTGGTGTCAGAATCCTGAATCAACTGTCTCCGCTAGGCAGTTGAATCAAAACAAAATCAATCCTTCGGTCCCACACGTATACGTTGTATTCTAATTGTTTTTTGTGTAAAACTGATGACGACTTCTTGAAGTTGAAAGTACTTCTATAATAAAATTATCTTTTTCCACTCTGAATAAGGCTTATTTATAAATAAACTAAAATCAATATTTCCAAAGTGAGGATCAGGAAATTTTTCATATTTTATCATGATCACTGTCAGGATGAGCATAAAAATTACTATATTTCCCCAATTATAAAGTACATTTTTTCATTTTCTTTATAATTTGACAACAATAATTATTTTTTCTATTAATAATATAGATTTAATAAAACAAATAATTTAATATACAGCATAAAATTTTCATTATTTTTTAAATTTAAAAATAGTCAAGCCAACATGAATTATATTGCCAAGACAGAAAATTATAATTGGTGATACATGCTGCTACAGCATATGAGAAATAACATTTGAGACAAACCTTAATAAGAAAAGGGAAAGAAATCTATTGTCCAATAGTGTATGTGGAGGATTCCAATGGGAATGCAGATTGGAAGATTCTAGCTCAAGATAGAATGGGGGGGAAATAGTTGTACAACATTTATCATCTTCATATATCCTGAGCACTATATAACAACAATAAAAAAAAAAATAAAATTTTGTTTATCCTTTTGCATAATGAACAATTTTATTAACATTATTATTATATTTTTTGAATAGATCAGGAGTGTCAAACTGGCAGCCCACTCACTGGCTGCATCCAGCCCTCGAAATGATTTTTTGTGACCCTCAACACTCTTAGCTAAAATGAAAATCAGAAAAATATGTCATGAGATATGTCATTTCATAGTTATGTCATATACCATAATACACTAGTTTGATTTTAATGAATACTAATTGCACGAGTTTTTTTTTCGATTAGTCTTATCGGACATATATGTACAAATGATACTGATCTTTCAGATTGGTGACAAACATTAAATGCTTTCTTGCCAGGACTACATCATATTGTACGAAATTTCTTACAAGAAAACAGAAAGCCATAAACGAGAACCTACGGTATATTTTTTAGGATAGACAAATATAATGATCAAATTCTAAACAATCCCTCTTTGAAGGATATGTATAAAGAATGTGCTAACGGGCTTGTTAAAGATTTATTTGTTGTGTTATTAACTTATTTTAAAAGTAATTACGTAGATCAGACAAAAATATGAAACTTTTTCATGTTATTATGTATCATGGTTACCTTTGCTATCCTACTTTCCTCTATCTTTGTGTTGCCTTTTATAATGCTTGCTTCATTCCATAGTATGTTCACATCTTGACTAATCAATCTTTGTGAAAATATAGTACTTAATTTCTTTTCCCTAATGTTTTTTCTATGCTCTTCTAAATTTTGCTAAAATTCCTAGCAGTATATCCAATGTATTTCTTCATGCTTTGTGTGCATTCATGAGTTGTACTTGATAAACACTATTTTTTCTTAACAGTGGAACTTGCTATATATTGAACTACGATTATAATATGCTAATATAAAAAATTACAATAAATTAACCATTGCATAATCATAAAGATTCAAAAGCATAAGACAAGTAAATAATCTAATCACTTCAAAAATAATAACAATAGTCCTCAACTTACAATCACTCATGATTATGATGATGATGATGATGATGATGTCATCAGTAAATTCTGTGATTGGCCAATGGAATTTTATTGGAAATTATGATGATGATGATGATGTCATCAGTAAATTCTGTGATTGGCCAATGGAATTTTATTGGTTTGAGTCTCTGACTCAATAGTTTGATATATGAAAAAGCATCTTGTTTTGATTTGGTTCTTGTAGTTTTGTGTTTTTTATTTTTATTAAGATAATGTTTATTTCCTAGTAAACATTACTAATGAAAAATTTGGGAATAAAAAACAAATTGTTCAAACTAAACCACATTGTAAATCAATGACTACTTGTACTTGAAGCAAATAATTTATCAAAAATATCACAAATTAAAATATTTTAATTATAAATAAATAATATTTCTTTAATAAATTAACAATAATATATTACAGATAGTGGGCTTTTATATGTACAGACTACAAATTTATTTTACAAGGTTTGAATGATGAAAAGTCATCAATAATTTTGTTGAAATTTATTTGATTACATATAGCTCTCTCAATTGATAAAATGGCCATATCAGCTAATCTTCCTTGATTTAATGTTGACTGTAAATAATTTTTAATCAACTTCAGCTTGCTGAAACATCTTTCATATTATACAACTGGAATTGTTAAATTAGTGTATTATTTATTTATAAACTTATTAGTTGATACTACAATATTTATAATAGATTTGATGTATTAAAAATTTTAATTGAAATTTTGCATATATTAAAGATTAAAGATTTAATTTCTTATGAATTTCATAAGTACATACAGTAAGGATGATAGATAATGGAAAGCAAATAGGATGATTTAAATCCTATATGATATATATTTATAGGGAAAGTTTGGCTTTAATGAAAAATTTATTTTTTTGCATATTTTAGCATTAAAGAATTATCAGAAATAACTGAAAAATTAATTTATTCAATAGATTGCCATGCTAGTTGTGCTATATGTATTCTAAAGTCTGAAAAAACTAGTCCAACTTGTATACAATGCATACAACATGCATATCATCCATCAGAAGAAAGATGTGTAAAAGAATGTGAGATTCAATTTTTTGAAAATGATTTTGGAATATGTGAAGGTATTATACTTTTAAAATTGATTTAAAAAAAACAAAAAAATTATTTCAAAAAATTTGATATTTATATTTTTAAGTTTGTTTTAGTTACATAATAACAAAATTGAGTATTAATTTTGCTTATTTTATAGAACAAAGATTTTTCTTAATTTTTTCAATATTTAGTAACAAAATAATTATTTTGAAATTATTTTTAGCTTGTCATCATTCATGCTTATCATGTACTGCAAAATCAGCTAATAGTTGTACCAGTTGTAAAAAAGGAAAAATTTTATCTCATAATGGAAGATGTGTTGATTCTTGTTTTGAAGGATATTTTGAAGTGAATGGAGAATGTCAAGGTGATTTTAATATTTTAGGAAGTATTATCATCATAATGTCATCATAAAATTTTAAAATATATATTTATATAAACTCCTGCAAAAAAGTTTAAGATTAGTGGTTAAATCATAACTAAGAAAATATGATAGAGTATAAATTAAAGAATCTCAGATGAATTTTTTTATTGTTAAATGATTAAATAAAGAAATTAGATCTTTAAAAATTGTTCTAACCTCTGCATAAAATGATGTAATGCTTTGTGACTCATTAAAAATTAAATATCCACATCAGCTTTTAATTTTAAGTCATTTAAGCATTTCTAATGTAATTTCTATATTCTCTTAATATACTTTTGATTAACCTACAAGTTATTTAATCCCAAATAATACATTATAATGAAATATGTATGTATATGATAAATCATTAGACTAATTTTACAATGATTTGTAGAATTATTTTGATGATTTATTAGTGAGTAACTAACTCAGATTTGAAGCCTATATATTGTATTTATTTCAATAAACATCATATTTTTATAACACCTGAAATTTGAGGACAAACTCATAAATTTTGATTTTTTTCTGTTCTTTAGGTACTAAACTATTGGGGAGTTATTTATATTTGAACATGTAGGGTAAATGTATTTTCTTAATTATGATTTACTCATATTGATAGTATTGCCATCTTTTTCATGACAATCATCCAAACAAAATTGGGGGAGATAGGTATTAAAAAAATAAATACAATTATATATTTTTTATTAACTATACATATATAAATTAACAACAATAATAAATAATAAGCAAATTACATTTATTTAGCAACAATAATAAACAAATTACATTTATTTTGGAAATTTGAAACTATATTTTTTATTGTTTCATTTTGCTTTTAATAATTTAATATTGGTATATTACATTTGAATAAATTCTTCACATTTAATTTTTATGTTGTGACAAATTAGAAGTTCAGCTTGGACATTTTCCAATTTCAAACAATTTCTTTCTTCCCACTAAAGTATAAATAATTAACTTTTAATATTTATAAATTAAAATTACTTGTCCTTATTGCTAAAATAAAATTTAACTATTTCAACATTATAATTACTGATACAATATTAAAAAAAAGAAATGATAAGATAGTATGCAGGATACATCTAATGATCTAACTTATCATGAAATATAATATACTCTTATAGTAAATGTAGGAACTACCAGCAAAAGAATATTAAAATACTGGAATTTAAAATTTCCAATTGTTTTCACATTTTTGATTCCTGTAAATTTCATATATATTAAACCATATTTAACATATGAAAACTGGACTTTTATGAAGTTTAACTAGCAACTGGCAACCAAATGGAAAAATCAGCTTATCTGGGTAAAAACTGGGCAGATGGCAATATTAGTCTCTGATGTTAAATTTGTTTTCTGATGTTTAAATTATTCTAAAGAAATTATATTTTAATAATAATTCATAAGAAATATTGATATAAATTTTAGAAATATTTAATTGTTATATGATAATATAATTCTTTTTTAAATATTTTATATTTAAGAATTTTATTATAGTTGAATATATTTACTATGCTCATTATTTATAGAAAAGATAATAATTTAATTATAACCTTAAATGCTTGTTGAATTATTTTAATTTAACTCAATTATTTGTATTGACTATCAGTGCTGAATCTAGATATTTTGCCACCTAAGACAATATTAGAAAATGGCACTTTCTCTCCTATTCACTCATGCACATTAATACATAAACATATCTAATACTTTGAAACTGGGAATGTAATGATGTCAGATACATAGTTACTGAGAAACATACAAAAAACTTTTTTCAAAGCAACAAATAGTTAACAAAATACTACAAAAAAATACTTTTATAATAGATACTTTTTTACTTTCTTCTAAAATCACCAGACTTATCTTAATCTGAATGTACAGTTTATGACAAAAAGGTTTTGACATCAGCAGAAAAGGTACGGCTTTTGTACAATATGCAAAAACTGATTGAGTCATTACTGCAGTTGTTGATCGTTGTAGGCTACAATGTGGGTTGCAACCATTCCATTGGTTTATTAGCAATGGGGGAGTGGAAGGAATATTGCATATTTAAGCATTTACATGCAAAAAACGATTTTGTTTACTATGTTTTGCTCTTAACTTTTATTTATATATTAAGAAGTGTAAAAAATATTAATGAAATAAATTAGGATCGTAACTTTACTGGCAATAACTGAATTATTAAGTAATAAGATGCATTGCATGCCGAAGTGTCATCTAATACTGTATTTAAAGATATGAACTAGTTTGTTCAAGTTGAGTGCGAATTATTTCAAAATGCCACCTACTACGTCTAAGAGTTCTAAGTTGCTAATTAATATATTTTTTAGTATTATTTGTGTATGGAAGCATTATTTGTGTTTATTAATATTTAAGAATAATATATTTCAATATTAAGAATTCAAAGAATAGCAAATTATAAAAAAAAAATTGTTTTTCAACTCCACCAAAGCTCTAGGCTTTGCCCATTAAATAATATGTTATGTATTATACAGTTTCATATTTTTATTATATTCATATCTGAAAATACTTAAAATAAACGAACTTTTGAGTGTTTAATGTGTATTTTTTATCTTACAATTAAAAACAAATTTTATATGAAAAAATCATATCGAAATAAGATTTTTAAACTTAGAAATTTTCACTTCTATATTCACAGAACAAAAAACAAAACATTATACAATTATCTAAACTATATTGACATTAATTTCAATACTGAGTTTTTATAACTTGTAAAGAGCATAATAAAAAATAAAATTGTCTTCTGTGTTTTATAAAATGGAAAGTGAAAGAAGAATACAGATCACATTACTCATGTCAAGTACGTCATAGAAATTCTCCCCTCTATGAAATATTCCAGTCCCCTATTTCTACCATGGTAAGAATGGTCTATTTCATTACAAGCTGCTGTGCGGAGATTTTCCAGACTTTACAATCAAAACTATTTCCTCTAATGCAGCCCCTACGGTAGATGTCAAAACCTTTCTGTCATAGACTGTACATGACAGTCAGCTGGTGACAATGGAGATGTAAGGAATAAAGGTTATCTAACCCCTCACTACTATTATTTATTAGCAGGCTTTTCCCCCTCTCTATTGTCACCAGCTGACTGCCATGTACATTCTGATTTTAATTTTAAAACTGTGTATGCCACAATATATATTTATATACTGTAAATAAGGCCTCTAGAACCATAAGAAATGCAAAAATTTGCTGTTAATAACTCATTCTCAAATTGCCCCTGTGGGGCATGTGCCCCACATTGGGAACCACAGACCTATACTTAATAACAGGATCAAAAAATTGACAAAATAATGACTTAAATAAGGCCTCTAGAACCATAACAAATGCAAAAATTTGCTGTTAATAACTCATTCTCAAATTGCCCCTGTGGGGCATGTGCCCCACATTGGGAACCACAGACCTATACTTAATAACAGGATCAAAAAATTGACAAAATAATGACTTTACCACTTATTAAAACTATATTTATACCTTGCATGAAGGGCTGTTTTTTCTATGTTATTAGTGACTTTACCACTTATAATATTTTCATCCAATCTAATTTAGTCTATTGTTTATCATGTGCAGGTAACTTCACCAAAGTTATGTAGGAGAAACCAAACAAACATTTGAAACCAGATGCAAAGAGCATGAAGTAGCAGCAATATATTTCAAATACAAAAATTCATTCCTTTATATTCATTGTTTCAAACAGGTTGTATCCTAAATAAGGACAAAACTGTAATATTGCACAAAGAAACAGACAATTTTAAGAGATTTTAGCTGTTTAAAAAAAAACCTAAAATAATATCAATTTAAATAAAATTCCTGAAGTTGCAAAAATTTGGTATAAAATTATATTTTCATTTTATTATTAAATTTTTTTAAATTTAATCTGTTTTAATCAAAGTCTTTATTCTTTCCTACTTATTTTTATATTGATGAATATATTCCTTCTGTTTTAAATTATCATCATTTTATATTGAATTCTTGGTTTATTTGAAGATGCTTGGGTTCATATTTTAGCAAATTGGTCATTTTAGCACACTTTTTTCAAGCATATTGTCATTTTTGTTACACTTTGTTAGATATACACTAAGACATGCCTGTTATGTAGCATCCATCCCTGTAAATTATATCCATTTATCAATGTTATCAAATTCTCAAAATTTAAATTATATTTGCTACATTTATGTATTTTATAAGTTTTTACTTTGACTGATGAAAATTAAACTCAAAATTCATTTTTGTAAAAGTGAAATTCCAGTATAATAAAGCATCATCTGATTCATATATATTTTTTAACCTTCCTTTTCTAGTTGAACATAATAACTCACTTCTAAAATAAAGGAAGTTTTTGTCATTATTCTGTTATTCTATTAAGTATATCATTCATCATTCTATTCTATTCTATATTCTATTAAGTATATCAGTCATCATTCATAACAAAATATTGTCTATTATTGTCAGTTTCAATAATTTTCTTTATAAATTTTGATTATTTGTAGCTTGTGATATTAATTGCATACGATGTAATTATGATGGCCAGTGTCACTTATGCAGAGATAATCTTGTTCTACAGTTTGGAGAATGTGTTTCTTCATGCTATGAAGATTATTATTTAGATTATGGAACAAGAGAATGTAAAGGTATGTTAATGGAAATTATTTAGGAAGTATAATAAAATCACTTTTGTTATAATGATGGTGATAAAAAAATATATTTGTTGTTATAAAAATGATAAGTACTCTACTACTGTTTATCAAAATAGAATTGTTGGATTTAACAATTTATAACTTTAAAAGTTGTCCATAATATCTCTAATATCTATAGAAATTTATTATTTACCTCTTAAGTATGATAAGTAATACATGTGTAGTGTTCTGAAAATATGATTGAAATATTTATTTCTTTTATAATAAGTATTGATTAGAAAATGTCAAAAGTAATCTGAAAAATATTTGAAATATATTTTCAATATTTTGTTTTATGAAGGTAAAAAAATTTTTCTTATAAAATATACACATTTTTCACTAAGAATCACAATATGATGCACATGTTACAAAACCAATCTCAGAAAGAATATTTTAAAAAGAGATGAAAAAAATTGAGAGAATTAGTCAAATTGATGAGTTATATCACTAGAAAATTATTTTTAAATTTTTATTAAAAGATAGTATATTCACTGAATAAAGATAAACAGCACTATAGCAGGGTTAACATTAAAGAAAAAATTATAAATTGTTGTAAATAAAAATGTTTTTAGCTTTTAGTTAAGTTCTCATCAGTTATACATCAATCATAGAATAAAAGAATATTGAATCTTTAAAAAATATACATAAAATGTAGAAATATTACTGTAATTATTTATACAAAGAAATTTTAGTTTCTATAGTACTTTCAGGAAAAACATTGCTTTTTTTTATAACATACTAATAAGTCATGTTTTTTGTTTTCTGTTTAAGCATTCTATAGAAAGAATACCTTTTTCAATGTCATACAGAATGATAAAACTCTTATTAAAGAAGATAGAAAGTCAGGGATATACATCATATCAATTAAAAACAAAGAGTTAGAAAAATACAGGGGTGGCATAAATGATTCATTGGGTTTCAAAACACTTTTTATTAAGAAGTAGAAGACCTACAAACATAGGTAATACATGAAAAGATGCATACACTTACCAAGTTTAGATGGCACACATGTGACACGCAGTTTACAAGATGGCAACAATGCAGGAGAAGAGTTTTTGTGTTAAAATATGCGAAATGTTCATCAATTATGATAGTCCAGTATATATTCGTGTGCCAATACAGAAAAGATGCACCTGGTCACTAGAGCATTTTTTTTTTACTGGGCGACCATATGTCTCTGATAAAACCATGGAGTGTGTGAGACAGAACTTTATGCACAGTCCACAAAAATCAACAATTCGTGCAAGCCATGAACTTGGAATTCTGCAAAAAAAACCTTGTAGAAGATTTTGCATCGAACCTTGCATTTCAAACCATACCATGTTCAGCTGTTACAACACCTCACTCCAATGATTATGTCTGGCAATTAGAATTTTGTACCCAAATGCAGGAAGCTATGGAAGATGAAGAGTTTGCAGGGAAGTTGATATTCAGCAACGAGGCCACTTTCTATCCATCAGGAAAGATGAACGTCACATGCATTGAATTGCCCCATGTAAGTGTGGAGCTTGAAAGAGAATCACCAAAACTGAATGTTTTCTACGCCATGTCACAAACAAACCTATAGGGGCCCTTTTTCTTCATTCAGAAAACAATTTTTAGGTTGCATCTATCTGGATATGTTGTAGTTGTGGTTGTTACCACAACTGACTACTGACTCCCTGACATTCATCTTTCAATAGGAAGGGGCTCCACCACACTGGAGCAACATTGTTTGTGCCTTTCTTGATGAAGAACTGCCACATCATTGGATTGGACATGTTGATATGGATGATGTTCTTTTGTTTCTATGACCCTGCAGATCTCCTGATCTCATACCATGTGATTTTTTCCTGTGGGGGTATGTGTTTAGTAGTGCACACAGTAGCAGAGTTTAGCACTGCTACTGTGATAAACATTGACAGGAACATGCTATTGAATGTATGGAATGAACCGGATTACTGTTTGGACATGTGCTGTGTGACCAATGACCGCAAACATTGAACACCTGTAGTATGTACCTGAAACTTGGTGATTGTATGCATTTTTTTTCATGTATTACCCATGTTTGTAGGTCTTCTACTTCTTAATAAAAAAGTTTTTTGAAACTTGATGAATCATTTATGCTAGCCCTGTATATTGTATATTTGTCCAATAATCTAAAAATTTAAATGAACATAAAGAGGATGCTTTACTATAAAAACATAATACAGTATTGTTATAAAGAGCTTGTATGTGATATAGAAATTAAAGGGAACAAGCCAAATTATTAAGAACTATAGAAAATCTGGAGGAAGGTAAAATTGCCAAAAAAATTATAATTTATGAATAAAAATTGAAGTCTGGAAATGCCATTAACCAAACTTACCCTTACAGCTTAAATACAACTTAGAAATGGTGTGAAGAGCAAATTCTTAAATGAAAAACAAAAAACATGACTTATTAGTATATGTTATAAAGAACAATGTTTTTCATGAAAGTGTTATAGAAACTAAAATTTTCTTATAGTTTGGTTTAATGTAATACTTGTCTGTACAAATAATTATAATAATATTTGTACAGTTTATGTATTTTTATGCTCTAACATACTTACATTTTGATTTACATAATGTTTTGCTGAATGATTCACCTGTATAAGTTGGTAACTGCTTGTAGTTATTTTGGAATTTTATTTTCTGGAAGTTTAAAAAACCTGACTAGTCAGGATTTTGAAATTTGCAGAGTTGTTAACCATTTAAAAGAATTATTACATTTAATTATTAGAATTATTGATAGTTTGGAATATTGCAACTTTGCATGTCTATCCTTCAGATCCTGACATAGAATATGAGAATATATCAAATAATTTGTTAATCAAGATACTTTTTATCAGTGAGTAATTTGGTTCTTTTGATAAAATTATTGATGGGATTGGATTTATATTTTGTTATATATGATAAATTTGTAAAATTATTATACTACTTGACCAGAAATTTTGGAGATGGCTTGTTTATATCATTACAAAATGACATATAACAGTGTTATTATAATCTCTATGGATATAGTTAATGTGTTTTATAATAAATTATTTTAAAGAATAATGTTTTATTTATATTGATTACATTTTAAAATTATATTTTATAATATGTGAAAAATCTCTATCAGAAAATATTTCATATATCATATCAGAAAAATATTCTATCAGAAAATATTTCATAAATTTATGTTAGCTTTATTATTATGTTAGCTAAATTTATTATGTGTTAACAAAATATTACAAAATGATGGAATTTAGAGCATATGCTAAAATATTTATCTTATCAGATTGTATCTAGTCAAAAATGATAAAGCACAGCCCAATCTTTTTGGTTTGTGATCGTCAGAAAGCAGTCTTGGAACCCACTGACAACACAATTTTCGATAATTCAGTTTCTCCGAAACAATGCTGTACAAAACTGACCTTGATACCTGTGGAAAATCAATTGATAACTTTGAAATTGTGAATCGTCGGTCCTCTCGAATTTTGTTGTCCACATCATGTACCAAATCTTCAGTAATCAGAGAAGGTCTGCCAGGGTGTGGCTCATCATGCACATTAACCCACCCGTCCTTGAACATTCTCACCCACTTTCGAACTTTACTGTCACTCATTGCATTATCACCATAAACTTCACAAATCTGACGGTGAATTTCCGCTGCTGCCAAGTTTTTTGCACTCAAGAATCGAATTAATTATTCCATTACGGTTTCAAGGGCTAAAATTTGGCTTGATAATTTAGGTTTATTTAGATATAGTTCCCTTGAAGTTAGTAATATTATTATTTAAAAGTTTAAGTGTAGTAATTAATTTTCTATCCTAAAAATGAAGGGCTTTTTGAATTATTAAAGGTTTTATGACTATTCATAAATGCCTGAATTTACAAATGCTGAATTCTCAAATGGACTGGTTTATTTTAGAAATTAATCAAATTCTATTTAAAATTTTTAATTTTACAAATTTAAAGTAATTATACAAAATACTATGAAAGCAAATATGTAGCACTTTTGGTGTTCCATTTTAATATAATATGTTGTGTTAAAAAAAAGCACTGAATCAGTACCAGAATGATAATGTTTTTCAACAAAATTAAATTATATAATTTGATAAAAAATATTTTTTATTTTTATTATTTTTTTTTGCATATTTTATGCCCCTTTCCAATCAGGGAGATTACTAGATTTTTTTGCATATTTTACGCCCCTTTCCAATCAGGAAGATTACTAAGGATGGGCCAGTTCCAATGACGGGTTGCACCCACACCCATAGAGGGAGGCCAGATGGTGAAGGACGGGGATTGCCGAGCTGTGCCCAGCACCCTGAATAAACTTTTCAGAAGTTACCAGACCTGGGATGCAAACCTGGGTCCTCCTTTGTGGCACTCCAACTGCATTACTACTCTGCCATCCGGCCGCTGAATATTTTTTATTTATGAGCATTTAGTATTTTTTAAATTCTTGTATAATTTAAATTTTTTGTTTTATGCATCTTTAGTATATTATATTTAAGCAAAAATAAAAAAATTCTTTATCAAATTAGATAATTTTATTTTGTAATTTGAATATCTGATATATAAAGATAAATATGATATTTAAAACTACTGAACACAGCACATTATGCAGTTGGTCATACACTAAAAATATTTTATTCATAGTACTTTCGGTTATTATGTATAATAACTGAAAAACTATGAATAAAATATTTTTAGTGTATGACCAACTGTGTAGTGTGCTGTGTTTGGTAGTTTTAAGTATATAGGATAAATGCAGTATTAAAAGAAGAGATAAATATGATATATGGCTACTATGTATACTCATGATATTCCAGTACACATTTCTGATCTTATTTGTGAATTGCTCAAAAAATTAATATTTTCATATACATGTAATTCTTGATTTATGATGGGATTCAGTTTGAACTCTTCTGTTGTAAGTCAGAGTGGTTATAAATCAGAGAGGTTTTCCAACCTCTTTGACTTACAGCAGAAATGCCAAAAATTTATGGATTCCTTGCTACCAATATTTATTATTATGCTTCATTTTATCATAATAAATTTAACAAATACAAAAATACAAGAAACAGAAAGGATGCTTTTTGTATATCAGATCATTGGTCAGAGACTTGAATCCTTTGTCAATTGCATTGACTAATCACAGAATTTATTGATGGCATCACCATCATAAATATGAGTGGTTACAAGTCAAGGCAGTTATAAATTGAGAACTATCTATATATACAGGTATTCCTATTTTTGATCATTTGACTTATGATAATCTGATTTCCCAATTACCTTTAAGATATTTCAAACTTGGTTATTTTCATAGCATATTGGCTAGAAATACTTTCTTGTTTTATTAAAAATTTACAATTGACTGTTAGCTGCATAGTAAAGTAATCACTTACCACCTTGAAGGATCTGGGTTCAATTCCAGATGATTTTACCATCTTGAGAGATACAAGGAATCATAAAATACTTTAAGCAGGAAAAAAATACAAATTTATTATTAGTTTTTCAATACATATACTAAAAACAACATGCAGTAGCATTTTTGGTCTTTTATGGCCCTTCTCAGCCATTTCTTACAAGCGTACAGATTTTTTTTACCTATGATGGGATTATCAAAACATAAAGCATTGTTAGTAGAGGAGCATCTGTATATATTAAGAATATATTCAAAGTTAAAGATAACAGATCTTAGTTAAAAATAATTATTGCAGATTGCTTTGCTGATGAAAGATATAATGAGGATGCAATGCAATATGATTGAGAGATGATCTTAAATCTTATGAAAAATTTGTTTTTAACTGATTTATATATAAATCAAATCTTTATAAAGATTATTCTCCTTCCAAATTTTCTCGGCTTATATATGAGTATATATGATAGAATATAACAATAATTATAGATCATATATTATTTTTCGTAAATATACAAAAAATTTTTTATAAATATAATTAAATATCATAAGAATATAAATATATTTTGGGTATATTTGATACTTATTATAATACTAAGTATAAAAATATAACCAGTACTCAAACTGAAAATAAGTATTTGGATTTAATCAATAATTTGAATAGTTTTATCTAAAAGTATATTTTTACAATAGTTTATAAAATGAACTAAATTTATTAATAGATTTAAATATTTTATTTTTATATATAGCAAGGACAAACTCCGTTATCAATTGCACAGCGATTAGGTTATATATCTGTAGTTGAAACATTAAAAGTTGTAACAGAAACGGTTGTTACGACAACAACAACAACTACAGTTGAAGAAAAATATAAAGTGGTTTCTCCGGAAACAATGCAGGAAACCTTTATGAGTGATTCAGAAGATGAAGGTGGTAAGATAAAGTTTTTAAATATTTTAAATTAAATTCAAAATGCTCTATAATGTATGATTTAATTCTTATTAGAAATATATACATTATCATTACATTTATATAAATAAAGCTTTTTGACTTTTACAAATTCAATTTTACATAAAAAAAATTTTGAAATTAAAAAATACTATAAAAATCATCTATATAATTTAGTATACAGTACAATATCACAGTTTTGCACAGTAATATTGCAACAATAATTATGACACTAGTGTAATAATAATTAATGTTTTTATCACTAACACTAATAAATATACCTATCAAAAATGACAAGAAAAATAAAAAAGGCACTACAAAATTGATAATTATCAACTACTGCACCATAGTAATGTCAAATTATGTTACATTCAATGTATTATTATGAGTTTTCTCTAAAAAAACTATCTTCATTGCTTGATTATTGACCTCTAATTTTTTTCTGTTTCTGCATGTCTCACACTTCAAAAAAAAAATATCTTTTTCTACTTTTTTGATGTAGTCTTTTTTGACATGATTTCATTAAAGTGTTTAAAGTTTAAATTAACAGAAAAAAAATTCAATAAACTGTAGCACTTAATAGCAGTTTTAACTTATAAACGTATTTTATTAAGTGTAACATTTTTGGTATAAACCGTCTTCAGCGATATTTGAATAACTACAAAATGTATTCTGGAGTTATTTGAAAAACACTAAACACAGTGTATACTGAAAATGTTACACTTAATAAAATACATTTATAAGTTAAAACTGCTATTAAGTGTTACAGTTTATTGAATTTTAATGTAATTTGAGTGTAAACATAGTTAAATAAATAACTAGAAAAAAATTTGAGCAAAAAATTCTCTTATGTATAAATAACTAAATTCATCTGCTATAAATTTTAGATATTGGTTAATGCACTGAGATGTAGATGTGAATTTTATATTGAAACATCATTATCACCATTCAATAATCTGTATATAATTATAAGGGAATCACAATGAACTACATAATAGCTCAATGAATGCAACACTGTTCTGAATGGATTTTATATTTTTTCTTCTATATGACTATATGGCATTAATAAAGCTGCTAATCCTATTCATATTTTAATATATTTTGAATTAAAATATCATATATTAAATGATAGGATCTAAAAATAACATTTAATATAAAAAACTAAAATAAATTATGGACTATTATAAAGTTAAAAAATAACACAACAAAATTTGGAAACAATCATTCATCAATAGCTAAATGAACAACATGCTATTAATCATTAATTTTCAAATGAAATATAATGTTACTATTGTAATATTCAATAAGATTCTTCAGCTGCTATATAGTGTGCTATTGCAATCCAATAAAATATTCAACTGTTCATATCATATTGCAAAGTCACAAATTTTCAAAACTAAAAGTACTAACAGAACAGTTTTGCAAATTTTTCAGAGTCCTGCCTGGCCAGATTTTAACTTTTTGGAAATAAATTCTAGAAAACAATAATTTAACATTAAAGACAATGCACTTGAACTTTGAAGTTGCTAGATAAACTTACAAAAAATTTTAGAATGAAAATTATACAAATATGTTAGTGCGCTTAAAGTATAAATTGAAAAAATATCAAAACAAGTAAATAAAAATAATAATAATTAATTAAATTCATTGTTTTCAATAAAACTGATTAACATTTATGAATGTTAATGAGTTTTATTGAAAACAATAACAAAGCAACAAACAAGTTAGTAAAATATATAACTTGTTTAATTATTAAGCAAATAACCAAACAACAATAAATTATCAAATAACCCTTAAATTAATTAATTTATAAATCTTCACACTCGATGTAATAAAACATCTATCTGGTCAATTGACAATTCAACAGTATTCCTAATTCTAATCAATGTCACTTTTGCTTCACATCACTTCACTCACATTAAGGTCAGTCTCATCTTAAGTAAGCAATTATATGGCTAGCTTGCATTCATGCTTGTTTACATAATTCTATCAGACAATTTTTATTTTGTGCTTGCAGAATATTATCAATAATCAAGTCATTCATTTTTACTATTGTTGTAATTTAGTATTATAAATATAATGTTAAATTATAATTCTGTCAAAAAGGGGCAATTCTTTATGTTATGTTATGAGATCCCAGTTTGGCAGTGATTTTATTCAAATTGAAAGATATCATGACATGCATTCTTGAAAGTGAAACCATTTTGTTTCTTACTGATATTTTTGAAAGATTGAGTTGGGAGTATAAGTATCTGTTTTCTTAACTAAATAAATTACCTAATAAATAAATATAATAAGAAATAAGAAAAGGCTTGGGTTTGATTCTTTACACTATAATTGTTATAATCCAATGCGATTATTCATATAACATTATCGAGTTAATTCTGCACGTTTGTATATAAAGTAGTCTTGACATTTCATATACAGGTTGATTATCAAAAATTCAGCAACCTCGGGACCTGAGGATTTCCGGATTTTTGAGGTATATTTATGCTGTATATATTTAACAGAAAGACTACTTGTACAATGCTTTAAAGAAATAAAATTAAACACTAAATGAAAAGCAAATAAAATTTTATTGTTCAATAATTAAATAAAAGACTGTAGTTCTACAGATTGTTAATTCCACTAAACAAAATAGTTCTACATAATTTTAATTCGTTACTGTATCCTTGAAAAAAGCTAAAAGATTTTATATAATGCCAATAAGCAAAAAAAAGCCAAAAAAAACCCAAAATGTTAAAAAAAATTTCTAACACCAACCATGTTTAAAAAAAGCCAAAAAGAGCTTATTTGGTGTCAGAAAAGCCAATCTGGCAACCCTGGTTGCAAGCATGACTAAACATCTGATTCTGGAGTATAAGGCAGTCAAAACATAAATGCCACCTCCAGAAAACAATGGCTTGCCAACACAGTAAATTTAAAAATGCGCTCTGACATTCATGCCGGAAAACTGATGGAACAGATTTTTGATAGTCAACTGTATTTGATTTTTATACAGCTTGAGAATTTATATATTAATGCCAATAGTTTGAATTTTACTTCTGATTCACATTTTTTAACATCAGTAGCAAATGAACATTTTGAGTTATCAAATTATAACACTATCTGATAATAGATAATTTTAGCTAAAATGACTAGATTCAGACATTATTCTAGCTAATCTAAAAAAATAAAATAGCTAAACTTTATTATAGAAAATAATAATAATCATGCAGAAAATAAAATCATGTATGCTTTCAAACATTTCAATCATAAAGATATATTATTTATACTGCATAATCTGAGAAATTTTGTAAAAAAGAATTTTTATAAAGCATGAATCAGCTTATGCAGAGTTTAGTTTTAAAAAATAATTGAAAAATTTCCAATTTGTATATATTTGTGATATTTTTTAATGAAATTTTATTCTTAATATATAAATCTGTTAAATTTATTTTTGAATTAATAAATTTCATGTTTATATTATTTCAGGAGAAGACACAATGCTTGGTGATCAATCATATAAGTATTTAACTGCTGATGAAATGAAGTCCCTAGGTGATGATTCTCTGCCAATTGATGTAACCAAAGATGAAAGGCCAACAGATTCTATGATATTAAGTAAAGAATCTGCAGGTATTATAAATAGATATTAATTTAATATTGATATAAGTTTGCTTTAAAAAATAAAACAATTTTTTGCCTAATATAGACTTTTATAATGATTTTCATAAAACTTAAAATGTAAAATATGCTTTTTCTAGTATTAGTTATATTTTTTTGATGTAGAATAAAACTTCTATAAGAATATTTGATAATCTAATTTATTGATATGATAGCATTCTTAGTATTTATAAATATATTATAATTTAAAAATTATTTTTATGTGAAGCAGTTTTGGAGAGAATTAATAGTCTACTTTCTACATAAATGATATTTTTTAATGACTAAAGCTATGATTTCCCTATTAAAATAATAATTCCCCTATTAAAGTAGGGAGATCATAGCTTTGAAAAAATTTCAGAATCAAACAATTAAAAAATTATTAGAAGAAACATTTGAAATTTGAATGAATGCCACTTTTATATAATTGAAATTACGGAATTAATTGATGTCATTACCTCCTCTTAAATATAACAAAAATTTATTTGGTCATTTATTTCAGTTGATTCGAATTAATACCATTAAGGTTCTCTGAATGATATTTAATTATTGTTTAATTAATTAATTTGTAGCTAATTGATTTTTTTAGATGCACTCCATCTGATCATATCAAGGTTTTCTAATTTTTATTAATTTTTAATCCTTTTGATATTTTATTTTTGGTTCTCTTGTTGAAAATTTATATAATATTCTAAACACTTTACTTAATTTTCTAGAAATTATTCCATTCTAACATTTTTATTATATAGCTATTTTTTATAATTAAAGATAAATGTTTTATCATAGTTTGAATACATGCACTTCTTAAGTTATCAACATTCTAGTTACAAATATTCATATTTACAAATGTGAAATTTCATTTTCAAATTTCAAACTCCAAGAATTTTAAACGTTATGATAACAGAATGCTCTAGCAATCAAAATGATACAAAATTATATAGTTATCACATTCAAATAGGCTAAGGTAACTGCTTACTCTTATTGTAATCAAAATCTAAGTTCTAATAAAGCACAATCAGCAGTTTAGGACAAAGGATTTAGGATTACATATTATGCTTAATAAAGTGTAATCCCTTTGTCCTAAACTGCTGACTGTGCTTTATTAGAATTTAGATTTTGATTATATAGCTAATTAATATATTACAATAGTATTTCAAGATAGCAATGATTATTCCAAAAAAGCACCCTACTTTATAATTGAAACGTTTTATTCAAATCTATGAAATAAGAAAATTATAATTGGTCAAATTTTAAAATATATTACAATTACAGTATATAAAGTATGAAATAACTTTATACAGGGTGTAAATTATCTCCTTCAAAAAAAATACACTACGACGTAGATGAAATTCAGACAATTAAAGTAATATAAGACACTTGGGGTCGCAAATCGCAAGAAACACCGTAAATTGAACCTCAAACTAAGCCGAATGGCGTGGCGCTGCGTAGCATGAGCCAAGTGTGGGCGACTGTGTTCGCACGACGCGGCACGACACACACAACTAGCATGTTCCCCTGTTCCCCACTACCTCGTTCCGAAGAGGTCCACCTTCTCCAACGTGACATACTCTGCTCTCGTGCTGGAATCAGTAGCACAAGCAGTACCAACCTTGTTTAATTTACCACGAGCTTCCTCAAAACACATGTACATGTCGGCTAACTCGTTGTTGTCAAACTGATCCATAAGAACAGTGTACCTTGTTGAACTGGTTAAACTAAATTAATCAACAGTCAACGGTGCAGTTTTTCTGCAATGACGTTGCAGCTCTTCTCCTTTGCCCCGCCCGGGCTTCTGATTTGCAACCCCAAGTGTCTTATATCACTTTAATCGCCTGAATTTCGTCTACATCGTAGTGTAGTTTTTTGAAGGAGATAATTTACACCCTGTATATAGAAATTAAAATAAAAAATAAAGTTTAAAATAACTTTATTTTTGGAGGCAAAATAACAGCAGTATTTGAGTTATGATTAACCTGAGTTATGAGTAAAATTTAATGTATGAATTAAGTTCATAACTTGAGTGCATGTATTTGAATTTTATATCAATGATGACTATAATTAATACTGTATATCCTCGTGTAAACTGAGAAATTTTTTGAAAAATAATTTTGAAGAAGGGGAAATCAAAAATTGGAAAATTTTTTCAAAGATAAGATTTACTAGCTCAGTCTTCATTGGGATATACCCAATAAAGAAAGAAAATGTGGTTCATAATCTATTCAGAGGTGCATAATATTCTCAAAAATATCGTAAGCTACTGAAAAATACTCTGTACTGAAGTGGGGAATACATTACAATTTTGAAGTATTTGATCAAGAAAGAATTTGTGCTGAAATTCTTATTCCTGAATTGAAATCCCATTTTCAAAAAATCTGTGATAGCAATATTGTTTTAATGGAGCAATTGCTTCTTAAATCAGAGGAAACAAAAAATAGACTTGCTTATACAGATATGGATGGAATGCTTTTTATTCTGAAAAGTAGTTCATCTAAAGAATGGTTTATTGTGAATTCATAAGCACCTGGGGGTTGAATGATTATGGGAAAGCTACCAATTGAAGAAAAATTTAGAAAATGAAACTCTGATGACTCATTATTTTTGAGTGGAAGAAAACTTATCAACTTATGGAACTTGGAAGTGGTGAGTATCACTGATCTGACAGAAAACCTAATTAAGACAGAATTAGAGAAAGTTACCATGAAGCACTTCCTGAAGTCTGTGAAGAGAGATCCCAGTCAGAAATATGAAGTGTCACTACCTTGGATTGAAGATATAAACAGCTTCCTATCAAAAAACTAATGGCAGAAAGGAGATTAAAAACTACTGTTAATATTCTTTTTTTTCTAAGATTAACTTGAGGAATATGAAAGGGTTTTCTACAAATGGTTAGATGAAGGGGTCATCTAACCATTTGTAGAGGACATTTAAAAATTAGAAGAGTTGAATTGTCAATATTTACCTCACTGTGAAAGAAAACTCTACTATAAAAATCTATTCAGTCTTTGATGCCTCTGTCAAAGAAAAAATATGTATCTCTTTATAATTTATAGACAATTATAGAAAGTAATAGAAATTTTCATATTTACTGGAAAAATATACTCACAAAAAGCAGTTTATGTATCTGCTATAACATATGTATTCTATAAAAAATATGGTATAATTTAATTAAATATAAATAACAACATATTATTTAATGATTGCTTTATCCTAAAAAAATATTTAAAATCATTTTTATACAGTATGTTTTCTCAATATTAGTAAATAATAGAATATATTATTAATAAATCTGGAAGTATTCATTTTATAATCTGAATTTGAATAACTGGTAAAATATATTATACAAGTTCAATATGAATGTCTAAATACAGAAAAAGTGAAATTTTCATAAATACTTCTACTTTTACTTTCATAAATAAATAAATTTAATTTCTACTTTTACTTTTCATAAATTTAAGTCTATGAATCACAAAGGGATATTTTGTAATTCAGAGACTAATGTCATTTAGAAAACAATTGCATCAGTTGTTTGCTCTCAATTATTAAATTCAAATTCAAATAAAATAAAAAAATAATCTGTTTTAAATAAATGAAATTTCCTTTTACAATAATAATTTTTAAAATGAAATGAATTTTTTAAAATATTTAAAACTTTTCCATGAATAAGGTTAATACATAACAGTCTAAGAAATAGAGACAATATATTACCACTTGCTATTATATATAACACAAAGTATAAAAGCACTATAAGCAAGGTAATAACAGTTTATTAGCATATAACGTTTTCGGACATATTCTGTCCCTCCTCAGTATGCTTATTTACACTCAACACTATTTAAACAACATATTAGCTTTGAACGTTGTTCTAAATAGATTCTATTTAGAAGCATTCTATTTTTTAAGCATACTGAAGAGGGACAGAATATGTCCGAAAACGTTATATGCTAATAAACGGTTATTACCTTGCTTATAGTGCTATTATGCTTTGTGTTATAGTCTAAGAAATTATGAAGAAAAACATTTTTGAACCAAAAAACTTCTAGGATTATGAAAATAGTAGATTGTTGTGTGTAAATGTTGGCTGAATAGCCAAAAGCAGAATATGCTTGTTTAAAACCAGTGTTTAATAATTTCAATCAATATATGAAAGTTGGATGCAAATACAATAGAATATAGAAAAAAAAATGCAAAATTTTTGGATTATCTATATTTTTTTATTCTTTATACTGCTTTTCTTTATCATTAGCATAAATAATTGATTGTATACTTACATTTTGAAATCTTTTAATTAAATTTTTTATTGAATATAAATTTTATGAAATAAATTTTTCCAAATTTTTTAATTTAATAATTTAAGATAAAAAAAAATTATGTAATAATTGAATGAAATGATAAAATTTCAGCTCCTCTCACTATTGAAGAAGATCATTTATCTCCCCAACATAGTCAAATGTTAGAAAGTACTTTATGTGAAACTTATTCACCAGATAATATAGATATTTCTGTAACTTCTACTGCTCCAATTCATGCTGGGTAAATATTTTGCTTAATATTGAAATATATTTAGCTTTTTTAATTTTTATTATGTTTCCTAAATTGTATTATATATTTATTAATGAAGAAATAAATTTTTAAAAATATATATCATATCTATAAATGATATTTATTTATACTCTTTCAAATAAACTCAATTAAAATTCTTAGTTATAATTTATAAAATTAGTAAATAAATAATGCACATGATGTATAATTTCAATATGAATATTGATTGAATTTCAGAAATGTATAGTCACAAATAGTATTATTGAACTAATTGTATAATCATAAATAGTACTCATAATCAATAAACTATTAAAGCCAGATAAAATATTCAAGTATTCTATCTGCTAAATATATTGTTTCATACAGATATATACAATAGACTCCATATAATGTGGGAAATATGTTTCATATTATGAGTTCCACATTATATGAGACTCATAGCTCATACGAAACATGGGAAAATGTTTCACATAAAAAAATAAACATTTTTTGTAATATTAGACCAAAAAAATATTATTATTTCATTTAAAAAAAAAATAAATAAAAACATTTTTTCATTCTGTAACTAAAAGTAAACAAAGAAGACTGTCAGAACTATTCAAACTTAAGTTCCAATAATATCATTTTTTTAATATAACCCTTATGTCTTTATCATTTGAAAATTTTTTATTTCAGTTTTTATTATTTTCATTATTTATCTATTGCATTATATGTACAGTGACTATATGTCTTATTTAAGAGAGCAGACCTTTATTTCACTTCTCTATTTTGGATTTATTTTTTTTCTAAAATGGCCATGTTGTCCTTTATTTTGTCAATTGAAATAGTAAATTGAATATCAGTGCACAACAGATGGTCCACAGAAACATGACCCAGTCATAGAAATGACTGGGTCATGTTTGTGTTGTCACCTGCAAAAAGATTGAAAAATGGCGATAAAATAATGAGTCCTACCAACATAGATGGATTATAATTTAACAATATCATTTAAAAATATTTTAAAAATTGTTGAATTTTGCTTCTGTCTCTTTGGATCTAATGCTCCATTGAACAGGGCATTAGATCTGGAATTTTCATTAGTGACTAATATGTGAATAATAAGAAAACCCAATTAAAAGTCAAAACATTGAAAGCATGTATTTATACCAAATGCAATTTCGACATGACATGTATAAAGTTTTATGTATTTTTAAAACACAAATCTAATTTATTAAAGAGTTAATTCTTATGTAAATTATCAAAATTAATTTTTTTTTAAAGCCATAATATGATTTTTTAAAATGTATTGTACATTATATTGTGTTGTTTTTATATTTTATAATAAATGTTATAAGGCTTTTCAGTTTTAGTGAAACAAATGCAACCTGCTTTTTCTTATTATGAAACAATTTCTGATTTGTTCTTTATTTTCACCAAAAAAATATGGTCACCATAAATATATGGTATATAGGCCTATATGTTATAAGCACAAACTGAAATCAGGTGTATCACAATGTACTATTATGATATGACTAAACAATTACCTGATTAAAACCAGACTCATTGAGACATAGATATGCATAAATGCATCTCTATTTGCAAAACAATGATTAAGCAACTCTATAGAAGACAAATTTAAAAATTAAGGTATTAAAATGATATAATTTACTGTATTTAAGTAATGTTAATATAAAAATACATGCCAAGCAATGAAGGGTACTCATATTGAAACATATTAAATGATGAAATGAAAGTTGTTTATCTTTTGATATGGTACATATATTAATGTTTAGAGCATCAAAAAGGTGTCAATGATTTCATGATTAAATAATGAAACTTAGGAAATTTAAAGCAAATTATTTATTTACATATTAAAAGATAAACTTCAAATTTTATTTCATCACTTAATATATTTCAATATGAGCACCCCTCATTGCTTGGCAAACATCTAGATGATAATTGATCTCCAACCAGTATGCTCAATCATTTCAAGTGTGACAGTTGCTATGACAGCAATGATCCTTTCTCTTAAATGACATAGATCCTAAATCTTTTTTACATAGACTATATTCTTACGGCTATATTCACCAAACAGGATCGAGATCGAGTCTAATCCTCGATCACAGAATCTGAGATTGAGTTGGAAGCTGGATCGGGATTCTGTTGGTATTCACCGAATGCGAATTAGCCGATCCGAGAGACGATCTCTTATTGTTAGTAAACTGTCATATTATTGGTTTAAAATATCACGTGCTAATGATGTCATGCTGAAACTGCAGTACTTTCAGAAACTATCAGATTATAGGTGTTAAATTTTGTGAATTTCTTACCATAGAAAAAAAATTGACAAATATTTACTATATTTGAAAAAGAAGTATTATTAGAAATATTTTTCTTTAAAACTGACTAAAACTGCGCACGAGTCAATCTCAATCCTTACTTCAATCCGAACGAACTGTTGGATCAAGATCAGGATCAAGTTTTGTGTCCAATCCTGGATTCAAAATCCTGATGAATACGAAACTACAGACCGATCCAGGATCGTAGTTGACCTCGATCTCGATCCTATTTGGTGAATACGGCCGTTAGTGTAGCCTCATAAGAAAATATCCAAAGGAGTCAGATCAGGGCTTCTTGTTGGCCATAAATTAGGACTATCACTCACAATCTAAAAGTCAGGGAACTTTTCATTGAGAGTATCCTGTACAGTAAGACTGTTAATAGGATGGCACTCCATCTTGCTGGAAAATGACAAGTATATCTTTTTCATTTTCAATGTCATCAGTTTGAAGGAAAACATAAATCATAATCATCAATCATAATTGAACTTAATTAGGGAATTTTTATCAAAGTATTCCTGATCTAGTCAAATTTACCTCTAGTGAACTATTTTGAAATTAAACTGCCAAATTAATGATTATTTAATAATTATGCTATGGTGCCACCATCTATTGGATTAATAATTATACTATAATTTTTACTATTTTTCCTGAAATTAAAAATTTTCAAAATTTGTGTTGGCCTGGAGTCGAACCAGGATTTTTGGGTTACCAACCTGATGCCTTAGACAGTTAGACTATTAAGACATAGGCAAATTTCCAATTTCAGAATGCATATAATATAAGTAATTTTAGGAATTATCAGACTAGGCCAATATCCATACTCTCAAATGGGCTAAACATAATCGTGAGACCTCATGGCAAATTCATGCAGATGAACTTAGCTCAACTCAAATAATAAATCATAATTGAACCTAACTAGCAGTTTTTTTATCTAAATATTCCTAATGTAGCTAAATTTACCCTTAGTGAACTATTTAGGAATTAAACTGTTAGATTAATGATTATTTAATAATTACACTAGATTAGAAATATTTGAATAAAAATCCCCTAATTAGGTTCAGTTATAATTTATTATCTGACTTGAGCCAAGATCATTTGCATAAATTAGTTTGGGGCTTGTAGTTATGTTTAACTCATTTGGGACTACTGATGTCAGCCTAGTCCAATAATTCTTAAAATTACTTATATTATATGCATCCCAAAATTGGAAATCATGATAGTCTAACTGGTTAAGGCATTGTGATGGCAACTTGAAGATCCTGGTTCAACTCCAGGCCAAGACAAATTTTCAATTTCAGGAAAAATAGTAAAAATTATAGTTTAATTATTAATCCAATAGATGATGACAGGGCCAGCCCGAGAAAAAGCGGGGCTCAGTGCAAAGTTGTCATGCGGGACCTTTTAATAATAAATTAATTGAAATTATTATTTAATTGATCCACTCTTCAATTAAATAATAATTTAATTGCAGGATCATGGGGATTTATGCAGTCACACCATTTGCACCACCCTCCAGCTGGCCCTGAATAGTGGCACCATACCATAATTATTAAATAATCATCAATTTGGCAGTTTAATTCCTAAATAGTTCACTAGAGATAAATTTGGGTAGATTAGGAATATTTAGAGAGAAAATATGAAGTTCTAGTATGTGTAAATAAGTGTGAGTTTTAATAGTTTATAATAATTAGAGTCCTGATTTGGGAAATCAAAATAGCATAGTAACAAACTTATAAATCAATAATACTGATGATGGATTAATACCTAAAAGTAATTTATAATAATCATTTTGTTCGATTTATAAGCTTGTTGTTGTGTGTTATAGTACTCTCAGCAAACATAAATGTGCCCAATACATGATCATGCATTAGTCTAAAGCACATGCTTATCTTTCAGAAGTTGTGAATATATTGAAAAATTTCATTTGGTTGTTGAGTCCTCCAAATTCTACAATTATCATGGTTAACACAGTTATTTATGTGAAAAATTACTTCATCACTAAACACAATTTGTTTGAAGTAATTATCATTCATCATTGATTTCATGGTTGAACTGGATTTTTGGGTATGCAATCTCAAACATTTATGAAGCACATTCTGGATGGTTGTCTGAGGAATGCCAAGCTCCATGCTGCAATGAGCAATGACTTTTTTGGGCTTTGCAAGTACAATTTTTTCAGACACTCAACATTCTCATCAGATGTAGATGGTCAGTGTGGAGATTTCTTGATGTCCATATTTCCAGTTTCCTTAAATTGATTAAACCATTGAATAATAGTCTTATCCAGTGGCAGCTCGTGAATGATTTTTGTGGGAGGGCTGAAAAAAGTGGAAAGATAAGACACAAGTATATACAAGCTAAAGTACGTAGTGCGCACTGTGATGTTTGCAGCCCACCATATACATATCACAAAAACGTATATCACGGGTTACCCCCACCCGCTCGATACACTGACTATGCGGTGTGACTCGGTCTGCGCTGACTGCGGCCCCGATGAGTACGCCATCGCTCTGACTCATACAATACACACAGAGTGCCTATCGAGGTACCTAGTACCTACAATTCAAAAATAAATATACTATGAATGGAAAAAATATGTTTTTGTAAAATAATTGTATAGTAATGTAATAGCTATAATATTTTAAAATTTTCATTTTGATAGGAGGGTTGCAGCCCCGCAGCCCTTATGGGCGAGCCGCCGCTGGTCTTATCTATAAATAAATATGTCAAAATTGACAATGTACTGTTATAACAGATTTGAATTCAGCATATAAAATATACTATACTTTCTGTTACATAGGTCATTATCTTACTGACTTAGGACAATGTCTGATGAGATAGCATTTTTGCATATCAATCCAAGATCTTCACAGTGACCAAAAATAAAACTCTCAGTCCATGCAATTCAAACTAAAAATCAAATATATCAATTGATTATTACACATACTACTAAAATTGAAATCACAGATAACTTTTTCGATGACTCTGTATGTACAAAAACACATTATTAATTTGTTGAAATCTGAAATACATGCAAAAGAGTTGATTAATATATATTAAATTCTTATTCTTAAAAAGCATTTAATTGTATTTTTTAATGAATAAATAGAAAATGGATTATTATGAAATATTAATAATTGAAAATATTTTTATTAAAATATCACATTTACTAAAAAGTACAGATCAACGCTTATTTACACCAACTGCTTAACCCTATCTGAATATAATAATTCCAAAAAAAAAACGTATATCACGGGTTACTCCCACCTGCTCGATACACTGACTATGCGGTGTGACTCGGTCTGCACTGATTGCAGCCCTGATGAGTACGCAATCGAACTGACTCATACAATACATACATACAGAGCGCCTATCGAGATACCTAGTACCTACAGTTCAAAAATAAATATACTACGAAATAAATATACCGGAAAAAATATGTTTTTGTAAAATAATTGTATAGTAATGTAATAGCTATAATAATTTAAAAAATGTTTTCATTTTGGTGGGAGGGCTGCAGCCCTGCAGTCCTTATGGGCGAGCCGCCATTGTACTACAATATTACAAAACTGGACGAACAAGCGAATTAAATAACCTTATCAAAAGAAAACAATTAGAATAATCTTTAAAAGTTCTACAAATAAAACCCAAAGTAGACATAGCCTTCTTACAGATCGAAATAATATGATTATTAAAAGTACAATTAGAAGCGAAGAAAACACCAAGATCCTTTATAACCTCGACTCTCTCTATAGCATTTATTAAATACGTAGACTCTAAAACAGAACTCACAGTAAAAGAAACATAACAAGTCTTAGAAATGTTAATTTTCAAACCGTAACGAGTTAACCAACGTGTTATAAAATTCAAAAATTTTTGTAAATAAGCCACACTCGAAAATGATTCGATCCGATAACACAATTTCATATCATCAGCATATAACAAAAAAGAACATCCGAAAAATTATTATTAACCTTTGCTATCAAAAAATTTATATAAATATTAAAAAATGTAGCACCTGTGAAGGAACCCTGAAAAACTCCAGAGGGAATAACTTTACAGGAAGAAGTATTATTTTTATAAATCACACAATGAAACCTATTAAGTATGATGCCAACCATTCCAACTGATCAGAAGAAATAAGAAATTTATATCCAATAAAAAAGAATGCGGAATAGAGTCAAATGCCTTAGAGAGATCAACATATATCACATCAGTTTGATATCTATTATCTATATTATCAGTTATACAATCCCACATCAACAAAAGATTAGACTCAGTAGAAAAATCTCGCCTAAACCCATGTTGATTATTAAACAAAAAACTATTCACTCGAAGATAATTCGACAACCTTGTATTAATTACCTTATCAATAATCTTAGTAAAAGAGTGCAACAAGCATACCGGACGATAATTCTCAATCCGACAACTTTCACCTTTCTTTAAAACCGGTTTAATATAAATCCTTTTCAATATATCCGGAAAAATTTTCAAATCAAAAGATTTGAAAATTTTTATTTACAAGCTGCGAAAAAATGCGTCTTTTGCACATTTTACGCGATACTTAATTAATGCGATTAGCTAGAAAGAATAAATAAAGTTTCGAAATACTAGTAAATATAAGTATTTATTTGATATCAAAATTATGCGGTGATTTTTACTTAATGATGCAAAACGATTGATTACCTTTGTCCAAATCGAGAGCTTTTGCGATTTTCTCTCGCTGAACACGATTGCTAAATCGCTTAACCGATCATCAAGCATTCTGTTAAGTAAATACGATTTAATAAAGCGCATACGGGAGAATGTTCTTTCACATCGGTGTGGCCCACCCTCGGCCTACCCAAAAAAGCTGGTTACGTCACTGGCTGTCCGGCCCGGACACTTTTAACGCCCATCTCCGACCTGAACGCGAAATGGAAAGACGGACTGGAACCGGCCGTTCCCGGACCCCGTCCGAAAAATGGAGGTATCCGGAATCGAAGCCGCGTCTCCCAGATGGTGGGTCGATACCCAACCGCGCCACTAAAATTTTCCCTGGTACATAATCCTAAGTTTGGCCATCCCGTTTTCCTCGGTGTTTCTGGTGGGTTCCGCGTTTTCGCCCAAAGTGCTCGGTATTTCGGCCGCTCCGCCTCCACTTAAAAATGTGAAAGCAAACGGACGCTTTATATTAAGTTCCGCATCAAAATAGCGCCCCGTGTCGGTGAGGTATCGTGTTCGAAAATAAGACGGTCGATGAGTTAGTTAAGTGTATTTTTTTTTGTTAACATGATAAATTTAATAAAAAAAATTGTCTTCAAATTTAGATGATATTATTTGGAAATTCAAGGACGGTAATCAACACGGCAGTACCATTTGTTTTCTATTACGTTGTATGTTCTTCATCACTCTATTTATGGCGAATAGTTTTTCGTTCAACGACTGAATGGACTCTGGACACGAAATATCCTCCTTCCGAGGTCTTACGAATGTAAGTTATTTTAAGAATTCAAAGCCTTATTAGAAAAACAGTAGAGAGATATCTCGATTAAATTAACAGAATATAAGTGATCTTTAAATTACTATTATCTTGCATACTTTATAATTCTTTCATTTTAATTTCAATAAAATTACCCATTACAAGTCTTTATTTAAGATCTTTTTTATTTAATTTATGATTCAATTATATTATAAATCATATTAAAAAAACAAAAATTGAAACACAAATCACATATATTATTTCATAAAATAATGAACGGTTTAGTTATACTTAAGTTACTGTAACAATTTAAATACCGTATCTAATTTTTTTTAATTACTTACAATATAATTTGTGTTGTTATCTAAAGTAAATGATTTATGCTGTTTTAGAATTAATAACATATCTAAAAATTATTCCTATATTTTAGTAACTTTACGTATATAAAACATTATCGATATAATATGTTATAGATATAATTCTTATTATATTTTTCCGATATTACTTATTGTCTGTTATCCACATAAATATAATAAAATTAGAGATTACTGTATAATTTTATACAGAATAGTAACTGAATTTATAATTGATTAATAGATTATCAATAAAAGTATTTAGTATAATAAAGAAGTGAACGTAAATATCAAATTATAATTAATCTATTAAGTAATATGGCTATAAACATTAAAAAAGTGCGAATTCCTAATGTCATATATACGAAGAACTGGATATGATAATAATAGGGAAGTAAGCAAGAAAAAAAGAAATAATTTATTTATTCTATATTGGCATGAATTAAAATTAACATACGTAAGATATTCATTAAATATTTTACTTACTTAACAGAATAAAATTTCTTCAATTTAAATGATGATTTTTTAAAAAAAAAGGAATTCAACGTTTAACTCAGCTGAAATTGCATCATTAGTAAGAGAAATGATTATAATGGAATCATTCAACTCCATTTTCATAATCGTGGGTGGTAGGCTTATGAGAGCTCAGAGGAGAAGCTAAAAATTACACAAAGAATTTTTAAAATAGCCATATTAGGCCTGGACACGGACCGAAAAATTCCGGATCTTATCATTGTGGAGGGGGGAGTGGCAACGCTAAGGTATGCGCTTCAGTATTTTTTGCCAACGGCATGAAATTTCTTCAATTTAAATGATGATTTTTTTAAAAAAAAGGAATTCAACGTTTAACTCAGCTGAAATTGCATCATTAGTAAGAGAAATGATTATAATGGAATCATTCAACTCCATTTTCATAATCGTGGGTGGTAGGCTTATGAGAGCTCAGAGGAGAAGCTAAAAATTACACAAAGAATTTTTAAAATAGCCATATTAGGCCTGGACACGGACCGAAAAATTCCGGATCTTATCATTGTGGAGGGGGGAGTGGCAACGCTAAGGTATGCGCTTCAGTATTTTTTGCCAACGGCATGGGAGTGGTCAGCCTACTAATCAAATAGCCGACTTGTTATTACTTTTAGGGAACTGTTTCAGATGTCAGAGAAGACGTATGGTGAAATCCCGTAATAATTCCAAGCGGATGCGATGGCGTTTTTGTTGATGTTTTGCTCTTTAATAGGAGTTTTGGATGTCTATGATCTGGATTAGTCTCTTCTTTAAGCTGTTTACAGCGTGGAGAATTTTAATAACAATAAAATTTCGATAAATAATTTTTTGAAAATATTTTCTTCTTTCCACAATTATTTAATTTGAATATGATAATAATTACATATGAATGAGTACATTAAAGATTTGAATTTGGGCACAAAAGATTTGATTATGCAGAGGATATTTAATATCCTCTGAAAAAGGATATTAAATGTAATATTAATAAAGGTTAGATTAAGCAATAACTTTGATTATAATTTTTCATCATATTTAAAAAAAAAAAAAACAAATTTCAAATAAATAATTTTAATCTTAAAATATCAAAATCATGTTTTAATTTAATTGATTATGGCAATTATAATCATAACTTTAACAAATTTTGGTTTCCTATGTTTATTAATTATTCTTTTTATTTTATTGTTGTAACTATTTATGTTTAATTTTTCTATTAAAAATATAATAAGTGTTATATATTTTATCTTAACTTTTGTAATTTATTATTTTTAAATAAATATTTTATTTCGAGATTAATTCCATACAGTACAGTCTCTGTATATAGAATATAACTTATTATGATATTTATATGGATGAAGAAATGAAACTAAGACGATAAAAAATAAATAAATAAATAAATTTTTATTTTCAAATAACTAAACTATTTAACGTTAAAATTAAAAAAAAAATAATTATAAATTAATTTGATAATACATTTTTCTCAACAAAGTTAAACTTCAAATAAAAACATTTTTTTTTTTAATTCACATTCTTTAACATTCTCTTGATGTTAATGACTTTTATTAAATTACAAGTATTAATAATTCAGACTTTTTCTTTAATACGCAATATTTATGAATAGATAAATCTGGTTTTATGGCTTTTAATGAAACAACTTTCTCAATGACATTGATAAGCATAAACATTCTTTAATATATTACAACACTTTAATATAATAAATTTGAAATTTTGCAATTTTTCAACTTTATTATATTTAAAAAATTTTTAAAGTTTGAAATTTAAATTGATTTAAAAATTTAGATTTCGAATTTCTAAACTTATAATCTAATTTTAAAAAGTCATGCAGTTGTCTAAAATTGATATCCGAACTTTAAATGTAAACTTAGTTATTTTATTGAATTTAAATTAAAAACGCTTTCAATTTCTAGTATATATATATATATAATACATATTATCAAATATAAAATTTAAATTATACATAAATATGCAAAATAATTTTTAGAATTAATTAGAAGCTTTAAAATGTTATTACCGACATTACAGGTTTCTTTAGAGGTCTAGGTCGTTTTTTAAAGAGTTTATTCGACTTACATCGTTTTTCGAGTCTTGAAATGAATTAATGACATAAGGTGAGGTATATAATCCACACTGCAACATGCTAAGTTTAGATACATTACTGTGAGCTAGAAAATTATCAAAAAAATTGCTACATTAAAACATAAAGAAATTTTATTCGTCGTGTTTACATAATTATCTTAAACATGTTAACTTTTTTCTTTATTTAGAAAGATAAGTGCCGTTTAAACATATTTATTCGTTGCTGTAAAAATATATCGCACTGTAACCGAAAAATTTTTACCAGAAAAAAGGAATTTTGTTTCTTCTACATGCTGTTTTTAATTGTTGCGCTTAATAACGTTGAAGTATCTTCTCTTTAAAAAATTTATTTCGAATTAAATTTCAAAATTGCGCAATTACATTTTTCAGTTCTCGAAAATTTTGAAGGATGATAGATAATTTATCTTAAAAATAATATATTTTTGTAAAGTATATGCTTAGAATTTGTATTATAAGAACAAAACAAACTACATATAATTAAAAATACAAAAAAAATACTAAATTTTTAAATAATCACTATAAAAGATTATAGAATTTTATAACACGAATTATTTTCTACAATCTTTTATAATTGAAAAATTATTGACTTACTAATAACACTAAACAGTATAATTCATCAATATTCACCTCATTGATTATTAGTTAACTAGTTAGAAATTAGTTTTATGTATAGGATGAAGCATGAAAATACTATAATTCATTTTAAAATTACGTAAAAAAGACTAATAGAATTTTAATAAATTAATTTGTTAAATATTTTTATACATAATTCAATATTAAAACAAGTTATTTTCATAACTATGATAATTATTATTCATATTATTCTATTATGGCTGAAAATTAAAATGAATAGACCTATAGTAATTTTCTAATTTATTCATTTATTTTCCTAAACTGAATAAATTAACAAACTATTATAAATCCATATTTCTAATTATCGGAACTTCTTAAAGGGGTTACAAAATTAATATTTATTTTTATAACTTAACTTATATCCTAATAATATAGAATTATATATTTGTTTTATGCTCAATTAATTTATTCAGTTCTTACATCATCTAATTAATTGCGTGTGCTTGACATAATAATTAACTTTAATGAAACAGTAAGTTGTGAGTGTAACAATGATCTTTCTAGATTTTCTGTTTAATAAAAAAGAAGTTAGAAATACATAGACAATGTAACAATGCAGATACGTTCGTAATATTTTCGGTGAATTATCTCCGATGTTATCCCCAGTCTTTTTGATTCTTTGATGAAATAATATCGAAAAGATAGATTATACTAGTGATCTTTCTAGATTTTCTGTTTAATAAAAAAAAAGTTAGAAATACATAGACAATGTAACAATGCAGATACGTTCATAATATTTTCGGTGAATTATCTCCAATGTTATCCCCAGTCTTTTTGATTCTTTGATGAAATAATATCGAAAAGATAGATTATACTAAAAAGAGTGATAATCATTAACAAACTGGTTTTGAAACAATAGTAATCATTATATCACTATTGTTACGTTATAAACTTATTTGATTCTGTAATGTAGCAACTATTCTCAATATGTCTTGCACGTTTCTTTTGGATCTATTGAATACAAATACTCAGAATTATATTTCTATTCATGGAGCCGTTATAGTAAATCAAATTTTCAAGATAGATTACTGCGAAGAATCCAATATCGAATTTTGTAAAACTCCATTCTGAATGGGAATCCATTACGCAAATGGAAGGATAAGCAGATGGAAGTATAAACAAGGATATGTCAATACGCAAATGGGCAGACAATGGAGAGATACGAACTTCATACGAGATGGAAATATTGCGAATTTTCCTACACATAATTAATTGTATATCTATATGAAAATATTGCCGATTTTTCTACAGATAATTTTCTTATGGAAGTTTCTCCAGCTGTGGCTCGATATATACAGGGAAATTGTAAGTAAATTAAAAAGATTTTATGTCGAATTTTTCGCGGTTTTTTTATAATATACGGATTTTTCTACAGATAATTTTCTTATGGAAGTTTCTCCTCCAGCTGTGGCTCGATATATACAGGGGAATTGTAAGTAAATTAAAAAGATTTTATGTCGAATTTTTCGCGGTTTTTTTATAATATATAACAGAAATAATATTATATTATTTCTGTTGTGCCCATTCTGTTAGCTTTTAAGCAGTAAGATATTTCAATGTCAGCTATGTCAAATGAAGAATGGCCTTCAATCCTCCCCATAAAACATCTGGAATTGAACACCGAATTCAATTCCTGTCCTATACTTCCAAAATAGAATAGAAATCTTCACTCGGATTCACGTTTGATCTTTTAGAGCAAGAATTGCAAATTAAATTGAAATGTATTTATTTTCAATGAACTGTCTTATTTTGAGAAGTTACAAAATTCTATTATTTTAATTGTAGATCAAAATCTAAAAATTAAAAATAAATACTATTTTAGGAAATTGAGTAAATGACAATTAACACTTATGATAGTTTTACATATTAATTACTTATTGAAATAATTCTTGAATCCTTATTGTAATTTATATTTCGTTAGACAAGCTACCAAGTGAAAAAGCGTTATACAACTCAAAAAATCATAAATAATTTCTTATTTTATACAGTAGTGGAAACTTCAACAACTTTAAATTGTAAATAAAATAATAGGTCAATAATATATTCTTATATATATATAATTTAAAGTTTACTTTGCTGATAAAATTTTAGTATTTTTTTAAATCAAGAAATTCATTATATGAAATTTATATGAAATTTGAACAAAAAATTATAAAATATCAATTTGAATATAATAAAATAATAAAAAGAAATATAGTTAAGCAAGATTGAACTAATAAAGGGAAGGGGAAATAAAAGAAAAATAAAATTCCTTGATTAAGTGCATTCACTATCTTCATTTTATAAATGAATCTGGAAAGAATAAAATTAAAAGATGCGGAAAAAAATGCGAAAGGAAACTGCATATTCATGAATATAGCAGTTTCTTTCGCAATTGTATTTTATATTTCCCTCACTGCATTCACATGAATTCTTATCTTATAAAACCTACATATTTTTTTTAATTTCATGAATATAGCTGTAACATTATTATTTAAAATTATATAAGAGAAATTTTCATTTTAAATAGATGATTTAGTGTTTATAGCCCTAATTAAACACTAAACCAGCGAAACGATTCGTATAGAGATCAAATTTTCGTTTATAACTTTAAATCGAGAAATAATAAAAAATGTTTTTATATATTAATAATAAAACTGTTTTATTAATAATCGTTGCATTAATAATAAATTTATGCATTACAGTATTAAACCGTAATGTATAAATTACAGTTTAATAGTGTAATGCATAACGTGTTCCAGCGCTCCATAAATATAGTTCATTTTTTGCATTACGCAAAAAATGAACTATAAGCGCTGGAAAATCTAAATTGAAAAACCTTAAATCAGAATTTCACTGACCAATATAATTTCTTATAATAACTAGTATTTAAATCTGTCTTTGCTAAGTTGAAGGAAATGTTTTAATCGAAAATTGAAATACAGTAATACCCCGAATTACGCGTGCTCGGAGTTACGCGGTTTTTGAGTTTTTCGTTTGGCAACATTGCTGCACGCTATCTTGCTGTGATACGCATTGGACGCGTTTCGCGCGAATTCTACGTGCACGATTACGATTCTACCATCGACGAAAGTTAAAATTGTTTTATTATATGTTTTCTAATCCTTAAAAACTATGTCGTCCAAATGAAGTAAATCTGATTCTCCTGCACTAGTAAGAAAAGGATTACGATATCTTTGGAATGTAAATTTAACACTATCAAGGATTTTGATAACAGAATGAAAATTTGTGAATTGGCAAAGAAATTTCAGCTACCGGAATCCACAGTAAGAACAATCATAAAAGATAATGAAATAATTCTCGATACGGTGAAAAATGCTCAATCCTTGAACTCAAGCATAATTAACGCCATGGTATTATTGCTGAGATGGAAAAAATGCTGAAATTATGGTGTGATAATTAAGTAAAAGTGAATAATTTTTTACGTAACTCATTTATTTTTTTAATATTTTGTATTAATATGTATAAAAAACTGCAATTTTATTAAATATTTTTCTTCTAAACTAGTGTTTTTGTTAATCCTTGGTCCCGATTAAACCAAGTTTATATGTATTTATATGAAAAGTTGTACCCCGACTTACGCGATTTTCGTTGGTCCCAACTATCGCGTAACTTCGGGATATTACTGTATATATTTGTTTTAACAGTAATTTTGATTTTTATTTGAACAAAGAAAGGAAAAACGGCAAAATGTTTGAAACTTATGAAATAGATTGAAAAATAGGATGAATATACCGAAATATCATTATTAAGCAACATTGGCTAAATCGAGATGTATGGTTGTGACTCTAAATTAAATATTGTAGTCATTGTTTGTTTTTACAGAAATTATTAGGGGCTAAAATTAAATTTGCTGTAACTTTTGTTTTTAAATGTTATTAATCTGACAATTATGTTGGAGAAAAGTATTCAATAGGACACCGATTTTTAACATTTAAGCATCGAATTCAATACTAGTAGTTTAAAAACATCAAAAATCGCTTCTTTCTCTCCTTTTTTTTTTTTTTTTCGTTCAGATATCTTACATATCGCATCGTTCAACCGATATCGACGAAATTTAAGATGTTGACATGTCCTAAAAAATAAATAGGGAAAATATGGATCCGTTCATAAATATTTGTATAGATCGCATTTTCCAACCTCTTTTGAATAAATTTGGAATAAAGTAACTATGGGGAAAACGAACACTCTAGTGATATATTTTAAAATATTTCGAATATACTTTGTTAAAACAGATTATGATATTTATTATTATCTTATATTCGGTAATGTGAAGCTATCGAAGCATCTAACATTTACTTTTATCAGTAGCGTTAAAATTTTGTAATAATTGATTTTAACAAAAAATGAGTGCTGCCGGTTTGCCTCACACTGTAGGGGCAAACAGACAGCAGTGTAGGGGCAAATGGACAGCCTCTTTTCTTAATCTCTAGTATCATTGAGAGGATAGTGGCAAACAAAATATGGATCATTTCCATTTTTATACGTAATGCATGATGTCTTTTTCAAATAATAGAGGTTCTGCATACAATTTACACTATATTATATAACACTCTATATGCCTGGCAGATGTTTTCTTTATTTAAGTTTAAAGAAGTTACAAAAGAAATTTTGCTACTTGGGTATCTTTCCCACTGGTGACATCAAGTTTGTTAACTTCAACTTTCTCTATCTTAAAAAATGTTGTTGTTTTGACCGAACTTGAGAATCTATACATTAGACCACACTCTCCTTCTTAATGTGTTATTTAGAATATATGTTTTAGCTGCAATCATTAATATCATTCCGTCAATTTTAAAAGCTTTCACAATAAATATCACGTTTTTTTTCATCTAATTATCATCGATTTGAATTTCTTTCACCATTACGAATCATATCTGTAGTGTCATTAATTTACAGAATGCGAGTAAATAATACGCTATACAAGCAACAAAATGCAATCTGTTAATATAAATATAAGCCTTCTATAAATAACATCTGATAAAATACACATTTTAAGCTTTAAACGGCAAAAACACACGTGTCCTTTCGCCCTCACAGAGATGTGTCCGTTTGCACCACCATCAGTTTTGCTTTTTAAAGTTACAAAACTAAAAAATAAATGGCAGCAGCATATTAGTGAACACGGTTAACGATTGGAAAGGCTTTTAAGTTACTAAGACACTAAGCATAACATTTTTGAAACTACGATTAAATATAAAACCCTTATTTACTAAACAAAAATATTATTTCATGGCGAGTTTAAATGAAAATTTCGTCTTGCCCGATAAAGTTTTAAAGCTTAATTACAAGTTACTTTAACATTTCAATGGATTCGTTTGGCGAAAAATAAACACATATATATACAATATATAATATATTTCTAATATGTAGTTGCCAATTTTAATATCCTAAATATTACCAATTTCCTTAAATGATGTTCGTTTGCCCCCGTGTCCATTTGCCCCACAGTTACTTTATAAATATAGCTTAGTTCAATTAAAATCTTAAAAGAATTTAGCCCAATCGGTTTAAAAATTAAGGGTATTGAAAATGATTTTCTTTTTTAGAAATAACTTTATAGATCCTATCTTTCAATCGATATTGACCAAATCTGGAATATAAATACTGTATTTCTTATATTATTTAAGACTTCCTGAAAATTTTTCCCAATAGAACTAAAATGAAGAGAATAGTTAATGCTTTTTCGTAAACTATTCCATAGATCGCATTACTTAACTGATTTCCATTAAGTTTAGTATATAAATGTCTATTATGTTACTTAATGTTCTCTAAAAATTTTGATTCCGTCGGATAAAAAAAAAAGAACATTTTTAAACAATATGTTGTTAGAATATCTTTCTCAAAAAACAGTCTTCATCCAAAAGTAAATGATATCCAATATGTAAAAAAATAAGCGAAGCACAAAGTAGGATGACTGGGTGAAGCAATATTTAAATAATACTTTTCATTTTATCTCTATCAAAACCCTTATCGAGTTCGAGTCTAGTATGGCCGTACCACTTGCATTATTGCAGTTAAGTCACTGTATCACACTAATATATCAAAATATTTCTTAGCAAACAGTCAGTTTAAATGCAGCAACTTGGTTAACGATTTTAGAAAGCAAAGCAATAAAGCCAAAGTAGTTATATCTAAATTATAAAAAGATCCAATTTCTTACTGTATTTAGCTTTTTTTATATATATTTATTGTTTTTGACTAGATAAATTTATTAAATCAATTTATGGTAACTTCAGACAAAAAATTCCGAAGATTTCTAAACGATTTACAATTCTTTAAGAAGTAAATTATCATACAGTATAAGATAACGCCTAAAGACCTATATAAGAAAAATAAATATCTACTGTCTCATACTAAGAATGTATTATTTTATTTTGTTTTTTCGAATACTGTACCAAAACAATAATATTTACAAATAGATTCAGTAATTCAATTTTAATTTTCTTTTTTCTTTTCGTATTATATCTTATAACATTATATCAATAATATTTGAACAAATTTTAATGCTAAAAATATCAAACCGACTGTGATATGGTATGTAAAGGTTCGGCGATATGAGATTTACAATTCAATATCATCCGATCAACTTGTTACAATATTTAAATAGTACTCTGAAAGCCTTGCCATTTAATAACATGTTACAAATGGAGCATTGTAAAGTTAAGAGAAGATTTCGCGTCTAGTAATAGCATTTGCAATTGTTTTAATGACAATTTCAAGTATCCTAATAACAGTTTCATCTAGCTTAACAATAATTCCGTTCCAAGATAACGTATTTGAATATGCTATTCTGGAATGGAATTATTGTTAAGTTAGATGAAACTGTTATTAGAATACGTGAAACTGTTAATTATAAATTAATATTGCCTGCAGAAAATTGCATAATGTTAGAATTGTTTTAAATAATTTCATTCAAGTTAATACAAAATTCAAAATACAGTATTAATAATCTATTCAAAAGGTTTATAACACATTCATTTATATAATAATGTATTTTTTACATTAGGTTAATACATATTTACATGTAGGCCTATGTATGTATATATGTATATGTAAATGTTTACAGAATTATCAAAAATTTGAATAAATTGCTGTAATTATGAACTTTATCATATGATCATAGATAATATGATAAAATGTTGCATTCTATAGGAAGGAATTGCACTATCTCTGAACTATTTAGCGTTATGTAAAGCTTCAGTTTACTTATTGACTATTAAACTCTCATTAGGTTCTGGTGTACGTTTCCTTCATCAAAATAGCGTCAAAATTGTGCTGTATTCCATTAAGAAAACATGATCATGACGTGATCAAGCTTCTCAATGGAACACAATACATACCAGACGCTATTCGCAAGAACCTAAAACTGCATTATAGTTTTTATTGTAATTCTGATTGATATTGTATCATAATAAAAAGTACAATAGTCAAGTAATTGAGTGGCATTTTATATAGCATTAAATAGTTCAAAAATACTGTAATTATAGATTGTAATAATTCTGTATGATCATATGAAAAGTTCAAAGTCAAGGGTCCTTAGATTTGTATAGTAAAGTATATGACCTGCATACACTAACAGAACATTTTTGTTATATATCTTTTTTAATCATATAGTAATATCCTCTGGAATTAAAAGCAGCTATAGTGAAATCTTACAGCGATTTATCAAAACTTTGTAACTGTATTTTACATTTGTATTAATCTAATTTCATTCACGTAAAAAGTGCTACGTGAATGAAAATGCTACGTAAATGAACTTATTAAACTTTTTCAAAGGTTATTAAATGTTTGAATTTTGTATTAACCTGAGTGGAATTATTAAAACAAATTGTAATATTATGCATTTTTCTTAATTAATTAAATATATCTATATTATATTAATATTGTTTTTATTAATATAAATGCAATATTAATTTATTTAAATACATTATCCTGAAAAGAAATTATTATTATGTTCGATGAAATTATTATTAAAATACATGAAATTGTTATCAAAGCAGCTAAAAGAAAAAAACTTTGTAAAGAAAGATAAAATCAGATTCAGCATCCTATTAATCATCATATTCAACAACTTTATAGTTGTAAATAGTCATTTAGTTGCATGATTAGTTTGATAGAAATGCTTTGAATTTCTATCCAGAAGTCCCAGGATATTCTTAATCTTTCTTGTTTTACTTCGCTTTTCAATCGAAAGTTACTAAGGGCGGATCTATCCAGCGCCTATCATCGTGATAGAGTCAGCCGTCAAGTGAATGATGAGCTTCAACGGACATGATCTGAATTCTTCCTGAGAAAATCTTAAGGGTAAGGACCCGGAATTTAACACGATCCAGGTGGAAAGCGAATGTTTAACTACGCGTCCAGGATCGGTCGCCAAGATGGAATCCGAGTCCATGCCTTGAAAAATTTTATTTGAAGAGTCTAGAACTGGCCCATCATTACCCTTCTCTATATTACGGCTGACTCCTCCATGGATAGAGACAGCCTGTATACAGTCTAAAAATATTCCACTAATATGATTGGAAATTGGCATTAAAGAAAGAAAAAAAGATTTTACTCATTTTACATGCATATGTATTTAAATACAGAAATGTACAGTGTTTTATATATATATTATACAAATATTAACTTAGTCAATACTGTATTAAGATAAACGCGATATAAATGCATATTTTGCTTTTCATAATAGATCAGTATTTGAGCTCAGCATTCTTGAATATCATAAAATCACTATAAGATTTATATCAATAGAAAATAAGAAATATAAATTAATAAATATTTATTTGGACTGCTATATTTTGATGATTGGTCCTAGCTTTCCGATTCAGCCAGATGGATTATTTTAATTTTGCAACTCATTTAAAATATAATTTTAGTCGTGTTCAATTATTATATCAATATTATGTAATTCTAAGATTAATTTTCGGTGTAAATAGTCTATATAAAGTAAATACTCTAATTCTGTTGATTTTAAAAACTAGTTATTACTATTAACGATTAATATTATATAAATTTTCTTTTTATTGATGCTATTTTAATATAAATGTGGTCAATTCAGTACTTTTTCATTATATATCGCTTAATAATTTTAACTTTATGAATATATTTTATAATTATTTGAAATATGCTCAATTTAAATAATTTGTTTGTTTTTAATTATCTTATAATTTATGTTATCTTGTTTGCAAAATCATTTTCAAAGATATTAAACCAAGAAGCCCGGCGATGATTTTAAGTCAAGCCCACCAGTAATTATCTGTTACAATGTTCATTCAATAGCACAAAGAATAAGAAATTTGAAGCGTCTAAGAAGATTAATAAAAGAACTACAAAATTTGAAAATAGCAAAAATTGATTAAAAAAAGAATTTTCTTTTCCTCCTTCGGAAACATCTTTTCGGATCTTGTCATTTAACTGATTTTTACAAAATTTGGAATGCAGTTTAGATGTTTCTTAAATTGCTTAAGTTATCTCTCTAAAACTTTAGCACAATCAGAGAAATAAAGGATTAAGATTCCTTCTTGCTAAATATATTTACAGATCACATTGTTAAACCAGTTTCAAAGTTGAAATGTATATGTTTTTAGCCTACTTTCCAAAAGAAATGGAGGCTTATAAGATAAGGCTCATGTCTGTCTGCTATATGTTCCCCACTAATAACTTATGAATTAATTTACAGATTTCCATAAAATTCCATAGTGATGTTCAGTCATTAAGGACATCATAAAGTCAAATCATTTAATCCTTATAGGATCATTTAATCCTACAGGATAGAATTTCATTTCTTTTTATCAAAATTTTAATTTGTATTATTGCCAATAGATGACGCTAAGTTTTAAAAAATATCTAAGTATTAAGTAATCTATCTGATTACTTAATACTTAGCGCCATCTATCCTTAACATCTATTATGATGATATCAATAATCTTGATAAATATTAACGATAGATGAATGGGTATGACGGCATCATGATAGATTAAATAAACCATGACGTCATCGTGATGTAACAATGGATAGCATCAAAATGCATCGATAATTTATAATATAACAATGATGAAATCATTTATGATGACACAGTGATCTCACATCGCCACGATTATGATGTCATAGTACATCTATAGTTAAATCAATGTTAAAATTGGACATGAAAGGCCAATGAATTCCAAATGCTAAATAAATGAAAAATAAATGACATATTTGGAAAGTAGGCGATTTTAATTCTTTTTGGAAAATTTTCATCAATTTTTTTGAAAATTCTGATATATGCATATATGTATATATTCCCACTTGCAGCCAAATATATAGATAAAATGTTCTTATTTTATATACAGTATCAAAAATAATTTATATTTCTGTCAATATAGATTTAATAAATTAATTTAGAATTTTTTAATTAAAAAAAATGCATTCAATATTTTGGAGAAAAACATTCAAATTGTTGTATAATTGGATTAATACAGTGATTTTTCTATCTTTATATTAATATTTAAATATTGAAATCAATAATAAATTTTACAGAATTGGGATTTTTTAATTAATGACACCTGCATACATTCTTTGCCTGTACTTCAGAATATTATATCTAATATGATATTAAAAACAAATAATATTACTAAATCCATATCTGTTATTTCTCATCCTTTATTCAAAGAAGATGAAATTAAATTTGATCCTCAAACGTTTTCTTGGCTCATAATCATTGGAATGTGTTTTGCAATTGTATCACCCACAATTGCAGTAGAAGTTGTTGAAGATAGAGAAGTACATTTCATTTTTTATTTATTGAATTTATTATTATTATTTTTATTTATTTATTATTTTATTTGCAGAACAGAACAAAAAATCAACTAGAAGTTGCTGGATTAAATTTTTTTATATATTGGGGTTGTATTTTGTTTAGTCATTCTGTCCTCTTTTTAACATCCATGATAATCATGATAATAAGTTTAATAATTATAAAAGTTGAATTTTTACTATATTCTGATGTTGTACTGGCCCTGATTCTATTATTAATCTTTTATATACCTACTTCATTATTATTTTGCTACAATTTATGCTACTTGTTTAACAAACACGAAACAGCTAAAAGTGTATTGAGTATAATCTGTTCAATGGTAAGTTTTAAACTTTATTCTAACTTTTTTTTAAGAATAATAAATAATAATTTAGTGTGTGTTCAGAGTTACTAGATATTAATCATCTCTAATATAATCATGATTTAGCAATCTATAAAATGATGATAAACAAGATTTAATGAAAATTTCTTATAGATTATAGCTTGTACAGTAAACTCCCATGTAATGTGCTCTCCTATAACACAAATTCATATAATGCAATGAAAAAATTGTGACTAATACTCATACACTGTTATAAACAATCCCAAATAATGCATAGGATAAATTTTTTCCAATGTTATTCATTGCTTATAATATCCATTGATTGTAATTCAAAGACTACACAGCACTACTGTGAAGGTGTGGGGGTTTCCCCTGGCACCTCCCCAGGATTTGATCTATCATTTACTGCTTGTTTAGCCTGGACTTCCACGGTAATATCTGTATTAAAGCCGACTTTAATTTGAGATTGGATAAGCCAGTCAAGAAATAAATATATTGCATTTGCCATCTCCATAACTTAGAACTTTTATTAATAATTAACTTAAACCTTATTAAAAATTCGGAACAATAAAAGGAACAATTCCGGTTGCCCACCTCATACTGTAGTTGATGGTACCAAAAAAACATGTACTGTTCTACACCAGCAACACAAACAACATCCATAGTCCACATAAACAATGTCGATTTAAAACAAGTCCTCAACCTGGAACTCCAAGCACCGACATCAAACAAGTCCACCAACGGTAAGTTCAATAGCACACCACCAAAACAATCTGTTAGCACCAACAAAGGACGAACACCTCACAGAAGGAATGATGACCAACACTACCACCGGAACTGTCCTAAGCCATCTGGAGGCAATAATATGTATACAGTCTCGTTTGCATATTCCTCCTTCTTCAAAGCATTAACATTACAATACGTAAATATTTCAAAACATTATATTATGTATTTAACTAATTAATAAAGTATTAATAATAAAGAATTAAATAATAAAAACATTATTTTCAGTTTTTTTTTTCACAAAGTCACTCGTACACTTCATTTCCGTCAAGATGGCCACCTGTATTGGACGTCGCACATCCACCTCCAGATAACAATCCCCTATTCTTACAACTTTTACTTTTTTTCTTTAACGAACTTCTGTTTAACAACTGATTTTCCTTCTTTCTTTCTTTCGAAGCAAAAAAATGCAATACTCTTTTCACTACTAGTAGCTAATATTACTTTATTTAATGTTACAAACGTTTTCAGCAATTTTACCATCCTTAAGTTATGTTCCAAAACAATCAAATACAATTTAAAAATTCAACATGGAAAAATACCATAGAAACTGTATATTCTTCCATGTTTAATTTTTAAATTGTATTCAATTGCTGTTGGAACATAACTTGAGATGGCATAATCACCGAAAACGTTTGTAATGTTAAATAAAGTTAATCTTAGCTGCTAGTAGTGCTTTATAGTCTTTGAATTACAAGTACAGTGATGCCTCACAATTCGATAGTAATCCATCGCGGAAGTAATGTTGAATTGAGAAACTGTCGAATTACGGGACAATATTTCCCATATAAAACTATCTAAAAAGTGTTGTAATTGATTATAGGCATTTATTATGATATAATACATTATGTTTGGGTGTGCACATACCATATAATTTTTATTATTTGTGAGATTGATAATTCTTAGATACAAAATTGAGGAAGAAAGCATAGAAGTATGTCTTCACTTTATTGATGTATCATTCTTGTGTCATATAATGCTCAATAAAAGTTGGTAGAAAATAATTAACTCTTTTTCAGTCCATTTAGATCTATAATTCAAATTGTCTATAACTTTAAGCATAGTCTTTTAGCATTATAAATGAATCTAGCAGACCTTACTGGAAACCGGAGGTTGAAATTCCTTAATGAATGTGTAATTAAACAAGCACTCAGGTACTACCGACCAGTATTTATAATCTCCAGTTTCCAGTAAGGTCTGCTAGATTCGCTTATATTGTCTATAACTTTGTCTTATTCCAAAATATGCTATTACCTTTAATATATGTAGCTTTGAATAAATTGGTGATTTTGTTTTATATTTTACATTATTTTAATATTCAGTCAACCTGTAACAATACGAATAAATACACTGCCTATAGAAGATACATAATATTAAACAAGCACTTAGGCAGTCAACCTATTATTAAATCTCCTTTGTGTTATGCTAATGTAACAAAAATATTTTATCTGCATTTTATATATTAAGAATCATAAATAAGCTTTTTTTCTATATTATCTTAATTATTTTTAATGAAGCTAAACTTCTATTTCTCTTTTTACTTAATTAGCAACAATACATTTATTTGAAAAAAGACTTAATCGTTTTAAAAACTTCATATGTAATGATCTTCCTAAATGCCATTATTATTATAATCCATATCCTATTACTGTATCTTCATATTACAACAATACAGCAAATTAAGTAGAAAAAAAACAATAATTATTCTTTAATTTAGACAATTACAAACCAAACTTCAAGAGAGATATCTAAATTGAATCTAAATTGTCAAAATAATTGCTTGATAATTTAATGGAGAATTAATTGTTTATTAAGGAAATTGTTATTCAAATAAAAAATAATTATTATTTTTTATATATAACTGGCTGTATTATTGCAATTTCCTAAGCATTTTAGTATTATTATTTTAATTTCATTTATTTTTAATGTTTTGTAACTTATTTTAATATTTATTTTTTAAATTTGTTTTTAACTTATGATAAATTTTGAAAATTGAACCTAATAATGCCTAATTTACCCTTGATAGTAATGCACTTTTAATGATTTGAAATAATTTAGACTAATGTTAGTATCATCTCTGAATTAACAAACAAACTAATAATTAAACAAAGAATAACAAATTCAGTTTGAATAGTACTCTTGAGATTTAGTATATATTACTTTAAAAACTATTTTATATCATTCTACATATGTTACAACATCTTAAAAGATTCAATTTAGTCTTGAATTCTGCAAAATATATTTAAAATGGATATAGTTTATTATGACAGATTATTTTGTAGTGTATCAGACTGCATAACTGAAATATATGAAACATTTACAATATTGAAATTATTAGACATAATTTCATTAAAATTAGAATCAGACAATTATACCAAGCACGAATCTAAACACTGTCAAATAATATTTATTTTAATTTATTTATGTAGTTTAATTTACTTATTTTCTATCTTGTTTTTTTGTTTATTATACAGTAAACTCTCTGAAATCCATCACCCTTGAGAATCGAGAAATTCCAGATTTTAAAGTGTGCTCTATTCTAAAAAGATAGAAATCACATACCATAGATAAAAATACTATGCAAAAATATGTCACTAAATGACTGGGAAAAATCCTAGAATAATTTCTCAATGATATATATCATTATTTATATTATTAATAAATTATTTGTCACTTTATTAAATATATTTCATAATTCCTAAAATGCCTACTACAGAAATAATGTACTTTATATCAGCATACTAGTTTGTAAATTTTTATATTGATATGAAGTACATTGTTAGTTCAAGATCCTTAGATATACCCTAATAGACAGATAACAATAAAATTTTATAATAAAATAATTATTCTGTAATGAAAATTTGATGATTAAAAACAATTAAGCAACCTTCAATGCTAAAATTCACTTTCAATCAGCATTTAGTTCAGAGGCTTAAATAAAATATTATCAGTATTTTTACTTTTGATTTTCTTGAAAAATATGAATTTATATATGGATTAATACTACATTTTTGATTGGATTCAATTTGGAAATTTGAATGGAAGGGCTGGATTTGTTTTCTGGGATTTGTCAATAAACTCTGGAGGAGAGAGACCATAGTAAGAAAAATAAAAAAAACTATGCAGTATTAATATTTGGTGGTAGTTAAAATTTCTAAAATAATAAAGCAGATAAACAGAAATTCCAAATTGATTTTTAAAATTTCAGAATTTTAAATTGATAATTTTTCATAAAATATGCTGGATTCCATAGAGTGCAAGATTTTTCATTCAGAGTTTACTATAATTTAAATTATATACTTTAGTATTTTAATATTTATAATTTGCTTGCCTATATTTTATACAGAAGGTCTCCAACTTACAATGGATTTGTGGTAAAAAATTTCAGTTATAATTCGAATCTGTCATAACTTAGAACACAATTTTCCATAGGCATGATGTTATAAATGTAGCTTATATTCTACAAACACCAGACTCAGAATAGTCAATATTCTTTTAAAAATTAATAGCATATAGTAACAGTAATGTTGAATAAAAGCTGTTTATTCTTTAAAACAAGGAAATTGTGTATTTTGGGCTACCAGAACTTTATCTGGATAAAATTAAAGAAAACACAATGTAAAGACTAAGATGAAATACTTAAATTATTTTCCTATGTTTATTGCCTCAGCTGTGTGATAAAGCAATTGTTTACCACCTTAAAGGATCTGGGTTCAATTCTGGTTCTCACATATCATTTTTCAAGAAATGACCAGACTGGACTCCATTCTTCAACCTTCCAGTTGATCCTGCATAGACAGTCTGTGGGAACTCTAAAGTGGTTGCTATCAAAAGTATCCTGTGACAGCTTAATTCAAACTAATCTAACAAGATTTCTAACAAATATAAGCAATTATTTTTTAATGCTACTTTCCAATCATTGACTGACTACTACATAATAGTATCCATTCCAAATTCAAATATAAACTGTTCATATCTATGGTAGAACCAGTAGGGCATTACAATAGGTGAATCAATGTCCAGGCCAGATCCTTCAAAAATTTTTCAGAAATATGGAATCCAAGTTTCATGCTTCTATGCATTTAGGATGTGGTTGAAAGAATCAAGCCTGGATACTTAAAAAATTTGGAGTTATGACCTGAAACTAAATACAAATACTATATGGTGGAAATGTAACATCATTCACCTATTGCAATACAGTAGTGCCTCGCAATTTGTCACTAATCCATTGCCGAAGTAATGTCAAATTGCAGGACAACATTACCCATATAAGACTATGGAAAATAGATTAATTCGTTATCGGTCCCCATTCCACTACCCTAACGTATTATGTATTAAATATTATTATTAAAGAATAAATACATAAGTTAGCTGGATGGCCACATGATAAAGCATTACTTACCATTTTCCCACTTCCAATTTATTATGAAAGAACTAGGTTCAGGCTCACCTCATTAACTAAATACATATGATAAATGATGAAATTAGGAGAAAATTGCTCATATTTCTATGTTACAGATTTATCTGCTTCAACCAGTATATTTTTTTTTTTAAGCCAAGGAATTGCTAAGTACAGATCTACACATATCTGATCTATGAAAGTCAGGAATATATAAGCTATATTCCTGACTTATAAGCTAAATTATTAGTAGAAAGATATGCTTACTGGAGAGAGAGATTTAATATACTAACAAGTTATTAAAAGTCTACATCAAGAGTTCCACTGCATTAAAGGTTTATAGAAAAATGAATATTTTTCTTTAAAACAACAAAAATTAGATCTATTATCTTCTGGAAAAATTTTTGCATTCATAAAGGTCTTTTGCAAGTATAATTTTATATTTAAATTTTCAAATTTTTTTCTGAAAATTTATAGTCTGAGAAAATTCATAATATAGCAAAATTTATGGTCGAGTATGATTTATATTCAAATATTTTCAGACTAATGATGCTTTAATGAATTTGGAGAATTACTAGTAAAGAATCAATAGTTGTTCTAATTTTTAATTGATTAAGACCTAAAACTATTGAAGAAGTTGAAATGTAAAATAAAAATTTAAATTTAAACTTAACAGAATCAAAATAAAACTTAAATACTTATCATTCAGATTTTATTTGAAATAAAATTTGAATCTTCAAATAATAATAAAAATAATAATAAATAATAATAAACTTACATTTAACATTTGAAGGAATTTTACTTCCATTGGAAGACTGTGATATTTCTTTGCTAAATTCATAAACAAAATAAAAATTAATTTTTGTTCCATAATATTACAGCAATTTTTAAATTACAGCTGTCAAATCTATAATTTTCTTTATATTTGAAATATTTTTAAACATGAATATATTAATCACATTTTTATTTTCACATGAAATAATCTTTAAAATCTCTAAATGTATGAATAATTGTCACTAAAAGAGTTTATAGTATGCATTTCAGATTTCATTCCAAAACAAGAAACACACTACAATTTACCAATTTGCAACTATTATTTGAGTTGCATGGCTATATTCATATTGCTCTGTATATATTTCTGTATTTTTTGAATAATTTTTGTTAACTATCTAAAAACAGTGAGTGATGCATAAAGTAGAAAATCATAAACAGACACCATGGAAACCATGAAAAGTAATCAACATGACCTTGACATATGATTTGGGCATTTGAGCCTTTTTTGGTCTTGGAAATCCTTTTGTATGTCATGAAGATGATTGCACTTTCATCTCAGGATCATATCCATGAGTTTCAGTTGTCCTTTTGGCAAAGTTTAAAACAAAATTTCATGTTCATTTTTCACTTGAAAGCAGGCATTTTTACATTAATAATGTATAGATATTGAGTATTAATGACTTTACTAAAGCTATTGTAAAACAGAAATCCAAATATATATCTTTATAATAATATGCTGAAATGCAAGTTCCATAATCAAGTTACCACATGACAAAACAATATTTCTGCTAGGTGTTATCATTTGTTGACAAGGTTGCCATTATACAAACTTTTTGATCACTCCTTATAAATATGAGTAGAATGACAACAATGTCATCAGTAAATTCTGTAATTGGGTTTACAATTGACAAAAGATTTGAATCCCCAACCAATTGAAAAGATTTGAATCCCAAAACACATTCAGTCCATTTTGATCATTTTTTTTTTATTTCATGAAATAAAAAAAATGATCAAAATGGACTGGATGCATTTTGGGATTACAGTCTTCAATTGCTGATTACAATTCTTCATGAAGCTTACGAATTGTTGGAAGTTGTTTCTTTTCAACATATAACTTATTAGCCTTCTTAATAACTTTTGTCAAATTCAATTCTTCAAAATGGACTGAACGTGTTTTGAGATCACACACTTCAATTATTCAATATACAAAAACATATTCTTTTTATGTCCAGTTTTTATATTTTGTTTGTTAAGTTTATTACAATAGAATAAAGAGTAATAATAAATATTGATAGAGAGCAATTCTTAAATTTTTGGGCATTTCCAACTTACAATCACTGACTTATAATGATGGGGTTCAAACCAATTCTATCATAAGTCAAAGATTACCTATATTCATATTCTTCATGATGCTTGAGCACAGTTGTAATCTCACTTGTTTATTATTATAAACCTTAATCATCCAACAGAATCAGATAAAACTAAAAAGTAATATACAAACAATCAATACATAATCTTTCCATTCCATTGTCATAATTTAGAGCAGTGATTATACTCTTACTTTTAACACATCCCAATCAGTTTTATGCAATATAATGTCATTAAATCTAGTTTTAATCTACTTGAATATTTTTACTGTATTTTTGATTCACATTTTTGAATTTTCTTCAACAGAAATAACATATAATTAATTAAAACACACAACTATTAAGATGAAACAATTTCATAACATATTGATAGTCATCAACTAAAATCAAAATTAAAAATTTTATGTTTTTTTTTAAATATTAAATATAAATTATGAATTTTTGAATTAACTTACTATAATTCATTTACACAGTTATAGCCATTATTATACCTATCAGCTGCAGCTGAACTAGGAGTGAGCATGATATGATTTTCTGAGGCTGTATTTATATATATTATACAGAATATTAAAGTATGCAGTCTTGATACAATTGATAGTATCATTTTTTCCAGTTTTATTTGGCATTTTATAAACAACAATATATTTTTAGAAAATATTATAAAAATTTCTAAAATATTACATATCACCATACATAACAACAAAATTAATATTTTTCAATTTCAATATAATAGATTCCTAATAGTAAATAATAATAATTTTTATAAATCTTAACGGAACAATGTATTCATTTAAAAAAATCTAGTACAATGCATTAAATAATGTTTGTTTATATCCATTGCTGAAAAAATTTTTAATTATAAATAATTTTCATAGATGAATTATCAACAAAATTTTGTTTTAAGAGATAAATCTATCAGTATATTAAATAAAAGTAATTTAAATTTATCAAACCAATAAAATAAAATCCATACAAGTGGAGTGGAACTTAACATTATTGGATCAATATGTTAGGCATCAGGTTTTAATTTCAGGAAATTTTTTTACTTCTGCAATTTGTTATTTGATGTTAACTAATCCACAATAGCTTCATTTTGAAGATAGAGCATTTATTTAGTTACTGTAATTTTTAAATGTTTCAAGAGATTTCAGACAAGGTGCCCTAAAGTTGGCAAGACCTTTTATTTAACAAAGCCTAGGTCAAACATTTAGATTAATGATCCATATTATATCAATTTTTGAAAAGGCCTATGTATATATACAAATAAAAAAAATACATAAACTGCTTTTATTTAAGGCCATCAAGAACTGAAATTTATGATAAATTTTATCTGTTTTAAGGTTTTTGTCAGAATATATATATGATAAAATTACTTTTCATAATGATTTAAGTATTATTTATATATCATTAAAGCTTAATATATAATTTATTTTTTTTCATAATTTAATAAAATTTTTTAAAAATAATAGTACAAAATAAAAAATATTGCACATAACTGTTCCAAGATAATTTAACACTTACCTTTTATTTTGGGATGAAAAACCATTATTTTGAAATTTCTTACAAGGAGATTTAAGATGAACTGATGTGACAGATTTTATTTCCTTAGATTTTCTATCACTATTACTTATTTCTCTGCAATCAGTATCTAAAAATTTTAATTCATTTAATATAAAATATATCAACAGAAACTACATTATATATATATATGATATGATATGATATATACTGGTTAAGTTATTCAGAGAAATCTAAAAAAATATTTAAAAAAGTTCTTCTCTCTATAAAAATTCATTGAATAATTCTGGAAATATTTATAGATGAACATTATCATTGAGTTTATTTATCCACTTTGGATTATAAAATTTCAGAAGTTTCTGACAGATATTATTAGATTGATCAATTTTCAAATTGGAATAAGATAATAAAATTTAAATATAAACATGAATTTCACATAAAGAACTGTGATAAAAGTTTCTATTTGATTGAGGAATAAAAACAATCAGAAATACTCACAAATATTTGGAAAATAATTATAGAGATACAGTATCAATGTCAATAGAAATATAGTTTAACTAATAAAACTATATTTCTAAAAAAAGTAAAATATCTATTTGCTAACAGCAACTGAATATTGATGTAAAATTATCTGGTTTTAAAACATTAGCTGGTTATAAGTTTCTCATAAAAATGGGGTAAAGCTTTTAAATCAAATCCTCAATACAAATTATATTTGTTCATAAAATTGGACTCTCATAAACTGGGGTTAAACTATATATTAAATAATGATTTCATGGAAAATTTTGTGGTTTTTTTCAAATTAGAATATTAGGATCAAACTTCTTTTTTGGGAGAAATTGATAAAATAAGCAATATCCTATATTTGAAAAAGTACTCAAATTCTGGAACTATTTAGTTATCTCCATGCCACTTAGCTTTTTAATGGTCATTTGCAATAATTTTTATATAAATCTATAGATTATCTTCACAATCAATTTAATTTATTACAAAATAATTTCAAATAATATAGATTTTAGGCCATTGATGAATTAGAATGCAAGTTTGAATTAAAAATTAACCATGTTTTTATCCAAAGTAATGATAATTAAAAATTGTATACAGTGGTGCCTCGCAATTCGTCACCGAACTAATGTCGAGTTGAGAAACTGTCAAACTGCGGGACAATATTTCCCATATAAGACTATGTAAAATGGATTAATTCATTATCGGTCCCCATCAAACTCTTCTAACTTACTGGTAAGGTGAGAGAGATACACTATATTATTATTTACTTTATTATATGTGCTTTATTATTATATAACACACTAAATTACAAAAAAAGCTATTTTATACACAACATGCAATTTATTAGTCCTTGGATGTTGGAATGAAGTCTTCCAGCAGACACGCTAGCACCCATAGTCTTCTGTGTTGCAAAACGTTACCACAGTTGTCCTAGAAACGCCATACTCGAGTTACATTTTAATTGTTCTACCTTTCTGCACTTTAGCTACAATTTTTTTTCTCTGTCTCTTTACTCAATCGAGTGTTCTTCTTTTCGGAATTATTCCTCTGGTCAGTTCTCTTTGAACAAATCCTTGCATTTCATTCAAAAAAATAATAATAATTACAAATTTTTTACTTTCTGAAAAATGTAGAATTCCTCAATCAAGTGTACTTCTTTTAGGAATTATTCCTCTGGTCAGTTCTCTTTGCACCCACTTTACATTTCATTCAAAAAATAATAATAATTATAAATTTTTAACTTCCTGAAAAATGTAGAATTGAAAATTAACACAAACAACATGGACAAACACCAAATTAGCCTAGAATTGAAAATTAACACAAACAACACGGGCAAACACCAAAGTAGTCCAATAAATGATAAATAGCAAACAACATTACACAATTCCATGCACACACATGTGCCAACCCGCGAAACTGAAATGTCGAATTGTGGGACGTCGAATTGCGAGGCACCACTGTATAAGTATAAGCAGTTAATATTTAATAATTTGTCTGTTGATTATAATAAAAAACAAACAATGTTTATTTTGTTTCATGACAACTTTAACAACTTTTCTGTCAGATTATACAAATCCATATTTTCAGAGAGTGTGTTATATAGAGTCTAATTATATATAATATTTTTTAAAATTTAATTACCTGTATTCTGTTTTTGTTTTTCTTTCATTAAAAGAAACCTCCTTAAAACAAGTTAAATAACACTCTGCACACAATAAAATCATATCTGAAACTAACACATATATCATTAGCAATATACAATCAGTGCTGGAACTCAGAGACAAGTTTAAATTTGTATAAAATTATCTGATAACTAGCATACCCGTGCCCGGCGTTGCTCGGGCAGTTCATGGCGTTGTTTACGGGTATCATATTTCCAGGATCGAAAATTTGCTCCCCCTTTATAATGCATCCCCTAATTCGGAGATGCTGAGTCCAAAAATGTAATTATCTTTTACCGCTAGGCCTATCAGTCCAATTTTTCAAATAATTTTAGTAGATAATTTCAAAATTCTAATGAATTTTTATGTGAGTTTACATTCCGAAACAAATGCAACCATTTCCGTTGACCTGTGACCTGCCTTTACGAAATTATGCGATTTTTTTCATTTTCACTGTTTTTATCACTCCTGATAAATTGCCGGTAGGATAGCAAATTACCCAGCATGCTTTTTGGAATTCGTATTTGAAAGAAAACGGAGGCATTTTGTTGAAAATTTGCTTATTACATTTAGTATTTATGGTATCAGAGATATATAATTTAGGATTATTGTAATGACCTCAACTAAAATTTATAAATAAAATTGAGAAAACAAAATTTTCAGAGATTCAGGACTGATAAAAACAGTGAAAATGAAAAAAATCGCATAGTTTTGTAAAGGTAGGTCAAAGACTGATAAAAACAGGTGAAAATGAAAAAATCGCATAGTTTCGTAAAGGTAGGTCATAGGTCAATGGAAATGGTTGCATTCGATTCGGAATGTAAAACCACATCAAAATTTATTAGAATTTCGAAATTATCTACTAAAATTACTTGAAAAATTGAACTGATAGGCCCCAATTTTGGGGCCCTGTATCTCGATATTGGGGCCTCAGCGGTAAAAAATAATTACATTTTTGGACTCGGCACTTCCAAATTAGCGGGTGCACTATAAAGGAGGGCAAATTTTCGATCCCGGAAATATGGTTCCCTTACTGTCTAATGTTTCATTTTCCCGAGTTAAATGCATTCGTTTAGCACCAGGAGTTTATTCACCTAAAGAGTTTTTTTTTCATGGTATTATGAAATTTATACAACTGTACGATATACAAAAACATTATATCAAAACACGTGAACCAACAGTTATAGTCTCGAACCAAGAACATCAAGAAATACGTGAATTAATCTCAAATACAGATTCTTCTTCATAATAAAAACTTACATAAAAAAATAAAATAATCAGTGATTGAAAAAAAGATGATAGATTAAATAAGAAATCAGTAAATTTTCGAATTATTTATCTGCATAAATAATTCGAAAATTTTTATAAAATTCTATTATTGTAAGTCAAATTGTTCCGTTGCTATGGCAATGACGGTTCGTTTCTCTACATGTGATAATGATAGTGACAATCTTAAGGGGGATTAGGAAATAACATTTATAGTCTCGAACCAAGAGCATCGAAAAATACATGAATTAATCTCAAATGCATATTCTTCTACATAATAAAAACTTACAATAATGAAAATCATGAAATAAAATAATTATTGATTAAAAAAAGGTAATAGATTAAATAATAAATCAGTAGCAGCATAAATAATTCGATAATTTTTATAAAATTCTATTATTGTAAGTCAAATTGTTCCATTGCTATGGCAACGATGGTTCGTTTCTCTACACCACAGATTAGAAATACACAGATGCGACATCCACAGCTCTTCCTATGAGAAAAAAAGAAACCGGTCACGTGATTGTGACATATCTTTCACCTAGCAGTCGACAGGGTCGCAGTGGTAAACAATATATATTCGCGATGGAATAGATCGAAGTGTATGTGATTATTTAATGTTGGAATTTCATTATTAGTAATAATAAAATCAACTAGGAATGAATAAATTTTTATTATTTTTTTTTAATAAAACAATTCAAGAAATGTTAAACGATAAAAATGTCTTTCAAACTTTGGAATTGAAAATGATAAACTAATCGACTGACTTCAGTTTATCCATTTTTTTACTCTGAACTTAACAGCAAAAATTATATTACACATTAATACAAACATTTAAATTATTCAATATTTTTCTTACAGATGTTTGGTATAATTCAAATTCAACAACAGTGATTCATTAGCTGTAAAATTGAGAAATTAAATATAATAAAGTTACACTTAACATTGATTATTTTTTTATTTTTCCAGATTTTATATGTATATAGCTAATTTCAAATTACAGATGATTAACTTTAATCAATTTTTTTTTTTTTTGATTTACTGTCATTTAGAATATCATTTCTCCTTTTAACTGTATGAAATATTTTGATTATGGCAAATAATTCCAGTGCATTTGTTAACTGTTCCATGCATCCTGTGAAGCAGTTATGTGAGGTATAATTCAAGAAATACTCCACTAATCTTGCTTTCGCACCATGCAAATGAAGTAATTTATTGATAACTTTATCTGAAATTGTTTCACATTCCAAAAGAAAACACACCTATGCATCAGCTGTTTTTTTTATTTTTTTGGCAAAGAATGACGGAGTGGAAGATTTCTTTTCAAGGAAACAGATGAAGGTGGATTAGGAATTTGGAATAGTAGTTAAAGCATTTGGAATTAGTCTTTTTTGTTTTGCTAAGATATTTTTTTGTTTTGGATTCATAAATTGCATACTTTGAAAGTGCTCTTCACACAATAAAAATTTTTCTGCAATTGAAATTAAAGGTTTGTGTAGGAGATCTCTTCTTTTACAATATATTCACTTTTTGCATCTATTAAAAATAATTTTTTTATATCACAATTCAGATCATTTTATTTTTATATAATTTTTAAAATCAACCTTAGGAAATTTATAGAAATGACACATGCCAACGTTGGATTTTTGTTTCTGGAATTTGAACAGTTGGGTCCAGAACACCAGTCTCATTTTTCTTTCTTGGTTGCATAAAAAACAACAAACTTTCCTATAATAAATCTCTTCTTGATTTTCTGTGACCCTGTCAACCACTAGGTGCACTGCAGTTGATGATGTCAAATGATGAGTCATCCGGTTTCCACTCCTTTAGCATTGGTTGTCGCATCTGTGTATTTCTAATCTGTGTCTACACATGGTAATGATAGTGACAATCTTAGGCTGAATTTCCTAATGCCTCTTTATCTTGCCTTATAATTGAACATATATGCACAGGTATTTAGATTTATATGTATAGATATTTTATATATATATATAATATAGATTAAATATCTCTAATAATCATATTGCGAATAACACGTGATCGTTAAGCCTAACCAAAGTTTAACTTAAGTATATTAGGCTAAATAAAGTAATGTAAGCTATAATCAATAGAAAATTAGAAAAATATTAAAAA